>CAUYRT010107793.1:0-19548 GCA_963574885.1 Lepilemur ruficaudatus
AGACCACTTGGGTGCCAACAAGATTTGGCACAGTGTTGTAGTGTTGTCCTCTGAACATCCTCAGCCAGCTGCATTTTTGCTGTTTGGTCTGCAAGGCGATTGCCAGTGGTGATTGGATCTGTGCCCTTTTGGTGCCCTCGATAGTGGATGACTACAATTTCTTTTGGCTCTCAAACTGCCAAACAGTTGGAGGACTTCATCCTTATTTTTTTTTTTTTAAGACAGAGTCTCACTCTGCTGCCTGGGCTAGAGTGCCGTGGCATCAGCCTAGCTCATAGCAACCTCAAACTCCTGGGCTCAAGGGATCCTCCTGCCTCAGTCTCCCAAGTAGCTGGGACTACAGGCACACACCACCACGCCTAACTAGTTTTCCTATTTTTAGTAGAGATGGGTTCTCTCTCTTGCTCAGGCTGATCTGGAACTCCTGACCTCAAGCGATCCTCCCATCTCGGCCTCCCAGAGTGCTAGGATTACAGGCATGAGCCACAGCGCCTGGCCAAAGCTGACAGTCTTTTTGGTGGTTTCTATTATGCCAAATTTCTTGAATCTCCAACCTTTCATCACCATCATGGGATGACAAAACTAGCAGAACAAGCCAGCTCATTTCTTCATTAGTGCTGGGAAGAGAGAGCAGAAGCATTAGAAATACACTTACAACGAATTCCTTACCTCAGTGACAAGGTCCTGCCCTGCCTCTCACTCCAGTTGAGAACCCCTGTCTGCTTGCTCTGGGCTCTGCCCCACTGCTTCCCTGTCAATTCTTGAAGATACTGTGTTCCCTCCCACTTCAAGGGCCTTTGACCATTTTGTTCCCTCTGCCTGGAGGGCTCCTCCCCTAGGCTGTTTGTGTGGCCGACTTCTCATCCTTCAAGGATCTCAGCTTCATGCCTCCTCAGAGAGGCTTTCTAAGCTGGCTTCTACTCCTCTCTTCCTACCTCTTAATACCCTCACCATGGCTTGTGAATATATATTTATTTGTGAATTGATTTGTTTAAGGGCTGCCTTCCGCAGTTGACAGTGAGCTCCCACGAGGGCAGGGACCTTGGTTGGTTGTTCACCACTGTATCTCCAGCACCTAGAACCATGCTTGGCTCACAATAAGTGAATTAATGATTTGTTGAATGAGCTACAGCTGAGGGAGCCCTCTGCTGAGCCAATGTAAGTCTGAAGCTTGGGCCATAGCAAGAATTCCCTAGGACAGAAGCACTTAGCTGGGGAATTGGTCAGGATGGGCCAATGTGGGCACTGTGGTGCCCATCTTCCCTCATATGGCCCTAGACAAGAAGAGACAAGGATGGAGAAAGAAGGGGAGAGGGAAGATGATAACGTGATTCTGTATTCCTCCAGTTCCTAACACAGTTCCTGGGATATTGTAGGTGTTCAAGAGTGTTGGTTGATTGAATGAATGAGCAGACGTATGTGTGGCTTTTCAGAGGCACTTTTACCTAATTATCTCCTTGGGTCCTCGCAACAACCCTGAGAGGTGGTGTCATCACATCCCTTCTTCACAGAAGAAGGGCTAATTCAATTCTGAGAGGAGTTAGTAAACATCTTTCACATCTTGCCTGAGGCTCCAGAATGTTTTTGCTTCTTATCATTGCCCTCTGACATTCTAATTAATCACAGTTCATGGCTCTTGAAATAGCCATTATCTTTAAGTCTTGGGAGGCTCTGGCTCTGAATGAAATGACACTGCAGCCAGCAAACTGCAGAGATGGGAATCTAGCAGGCATGTTGGCCTGGCCTCCTTTGTCAGAGGCTCTCCATGTTGCCTTCACCTAGAAAGTGATTCTGTTTTCTATGCCTAGGGTCTCTTCTTCTTTTTTTTTTCTTGAGACTGAGTCTTGCTCTGTTGCCTTGGCTAAAACGCAGTGGCATCAGCCTAGCTCACTGCAACTTCAGACTCCTGGCTCAGACAAACCTCCTGCTTCAGCCTCCTGAGTAGCTGAGACTGCAGGCATGTGCCACCACACCTGGCTAATTTTTCTATTTTTTATTTTTGTAGAGACGGGGTCTCACTCTTGCTCAGGCTCTTAGGGTCTCTTCTAACACCCAGCACACTATTAGGAAGAACACACAAGCCAGGAGTCAGAAGCCATAGATACTAACTCTGGCTTTGGCTCTAACAAGCTGTGTGATCTTGGATAGGTCACTTGATCTCACAGTCTCTTTTTCCTCTCTATAGAAAACCTGTGCCATGTCACAGGGTTGATGTCAAGACTTGAATGGAAAAAAACAAAAATAACTATACCAAAGAATGATTATAGACTAAAACTTTTTCTTGAATCATTTGCCTTCCTACCATACTTTGAGTCAGTGATCTTACAGTTTACTACCCACCCCCCAGAGCCATTTGGTCTCTCCTGGAAAAAACCAAGAAGCATCCCTTATTTACCCACAAACAACTAAAGTTTAGTAATATAGCTGGAATACACACAGACAGCAGACATTGGCATATTTATACTCAAAATACCACACTCTAGAACATATGCAGTGGGAGAGAGAGATCATAATTTGTCACACTCAACCACTAGGTTCGTTCTAGAATTATACAGTCTTTGAGCTGGAAGGGACCTCAGAGATTCAACTCTAATCCAGTGCCTTCATTTTATTAACATAAATGAAGAAAGTACAGTCCAGAGAGAAGGATTGACCTGCTCAAGGTTACCCAGTGATGTCCGACCTAAGTCTTCTGACTCCAGGTTCAGTGTCTACACCATGACTGTGCCTTATACACACCAGCTCCCTTTCCACTTTATAATCTGGATCTGGAGACAGCCCAAAGCTGTGGGGGATCTTCATGTCCTCTCATGGGTGAAGTCTGGTGATGTCTTGCTTTCCCTTCCCTCAGTAGAAGGCATGCACACTACATGGGACCCAAAGCACCGCCAGCCCAGTTTTGTTTGCCTGTCCTCCCCAGGCCAGACATCTGGGGTTTCAGCTAAACAGGCTGCTTCATGTCCCTGTCCCCTCCAACCTGCAACCACAGACTCTGCAGACCTAACTCCAGGCTAACAGCACACCTGCCTCAGCTGTAAAATGAAGATAGTAGTGTCTACCTCTTACGATTGTTGTGAGGATTAAATATTTAATTTGAACAGTGCCTGGCACATGATAAGTGCTTTATTATTATTACTATTATTGTAATACTATCCTGTCTCCTCCCAGTTTTATAAAGAGAGAAGTTGCTTTTCATTTTGTCTCAGGGAAGAAGAGAAAAAACAGGGTCTTTCCTGTAAGATTTGCAAATTGTCATTGGTGTCTTTCCATCCTTCTACATCCTTCTTCCACCCTTTTAGAACACCTCTTAGAGCCCCATTTTCTTCCCCTACCCAGGGCCCTCATGCTGCCCTCTGGCTATCCAAAACACCCCCATGTCCCTCCCCAAGCAGCCAAAACTCCAAAATTACCACTCTCATTTCCTCTCCTTTCAACATTTCTCATAAAGCCTATTGCCTCCGTAGAATGACCTCATCCCTAAGGGTTAGGTAGAAAGCAATCTGATTAAAACACTGTAATTTAGATTATGGTAAAAGAGACAATACCTTACATACTTTTAATTCTCACTACTGCAAAAGGAGTAACTGGTAGAATTTCAGGCAGAGTGACTAATTGAAGTGAAAAACATCAGGCTATGCTTTGGCAAGAGACTTTGGCCCTTAAGTCACCTCTCTTTTCTGTTCAACCCCACCAATTGTCCGTCCTCTCATTTCTTGGGCTCTGAGGGCTTCTGGTTCTCCTCCTACATCTCTGGTAAGATTCCTATCTCCTTGCTGCCTCTCTTTCTTCTCCCACCTCCTGACTGTGGATGTTCTCTGTGGCTTGGTCTTTAGCTTCTGCTCGTGCTCGCTCTTCTCTTCTTCCGAGACCCAGTCTATACCCATGATTCTGCTGTCACGGTGATGCTTTGGTGTCATCCACATGCCAGTGTCCCATTGCCTCAAAACCACGCTCTAAAATCTGAACTTAACATCTTTTCCCCAAACTGGTTGTTCCTTTTGGTTTCTCTATTTCTGATAATGTTATGACTATTTCCAAGATAATGAAGTTCGAAACCCAGTATCACTGGGATGTAGATTTATTATTTTCCCCAAATTCAGGTTAAAAAGTCTGATTAATTTTTTTTCAAAATCATTTGTTCTTTCATGTGTCCCTTCTTTTCAGCTCCCACAGCCTTGAAGTGCCCCAGTTAAAAGATTTCCATATCCCACTGGCTGTTGTCCTAGCCTCCTGCCTGTTTTCCCTGCTGCCAGTCTCATCCTGCATATTGCCACCAGATCAGTGCTCTTAAAGCAATGCTTCCATCATTATCACTGCTTTACTCAGAGCCTACAGGATGCAAAACAACCTTTTAAATCTGGCAATGAACTCTACAACTTCATACCAATTTACCCCTCCAAACTCATTGTTTACTATTGTCCTAAAGTGAACCTTCCACAACAATCAAATTGGTCTCACCCCCTTAAACATCCCCATTCTTTCTCACCTCTGTATAGGTGCTTTTACACCATTTCTCCCCCCCATGAGCTGTCCTCTTCCTTAATCAATTTGCCTACTTAACAAATATCTATCAAGCACTGCTATATGCCTAGTACTTTGGATACAATGATAAACAGTCAAATTCTTTTTCTGATCTCATAGATTATAGCCTAATGTGGGAGACAGACATTCATCAAGACTTTCAACAAATATTTATTGGGTGCTATTATGTGCCTGACATTGTTCTAGGTGCTGGGGGTACAGCAGCACAAAAAAACAGACACAAATTTCTGCCATCATGGAGCTTACCTTATGGTGGGAAGGGATAGACAGTGAACAAAATAAATAAAATATATAGTATGTTAGATGGTCCTGATGGCTATGGAAAAAATAAAGCAGGGAATGGAGAAAGAGAATGTTTGGTGGGGGAGGTTGCAATTTTCAAAAGGACAAGCAGTGAGGGCCTGAGAAGGTGTTATTTGAGTCAAGACCTGAAGTATGTGAGAGGTTGTGAGACATCCGGCAGAGTGCATTATCGGTAGGGTGGTGAGCAAATGCAAAGGCCCTGGGGCAGGAACATGCCTGGTGTGTTGCAGGACTCACACAAAGGCCGGGGTGGCTGGGGAGTGAGGTGGGAGGGGTATGAAGTGAGTTCAGAGGAAGCTAAATTGTGTAGGACATTGAAGGCCATTAGAAGGACATTGGCTGGTACTCCCAGTAAGATGAGGAGTGACAAAATCTGACCTATGTTGCTTAGCTCCTGGGTTAAGAACAGACTATAAGGCAATAAGGGTGGAAACAGGGAGACCACCTAGGAGGCCACTATAGTAATTGAGAAGGCTGATGGTGGTTTGGACAAGGGTGACAGCAGGATTTAATGACAGCTTATATGTGGGGTGAAAATAGAGGAGTCAAGGATGACCTTAAGGTTTCTGGCCTGAGCAAATGGAAGGATGGAGTTACCATGTTCTGATCTGGGAGGACTACAGAAAGAGAAAGTTGGGATGGGATGACAATCAGGAGCTCAGTTTTGGATTTATGGAGCTTGTTGTGCCTGTCTATTAGACATTAGAGAAGTTATGTTAAGCTGACATTTGGGTATTTGAATTTGGAGTCCAAGTGAGAGATCTGAGAGTCATCACCATATAGATGTCTTTTTTTCCCCCCATCTTTACCACTGCCAGGATAGATGGATTTAAAAAATCCATTTTAATAGAAAATTTCAAACACATACAAACACAAAGAGAGTAGTACAGTGATTCCCCATGTGCCCAACATCCAGCTTCAACAACCATCACTTTCTGCTGTTACTTGATGGGATTTAAAGGCTGAAGAGTGGATGATAAATCCATAGCAGTGAGTGTGGAAAGGTAAGAGAAGAGTCCTGGGCTAATCCAGCACTAAGAGATTGAGTAGGTGGGGAGGAACCAGCAAAGGGCTGAAAATAAGCAGTCAGTGAAGCAGAAGGAAAACCAGATTATGGTATACTGGAAGCCAAATGAAGAAACAAATAACTCCCAAATAACAATTTAATTACAGTATGATAAATGCTAAGAAAGAAAATGTAGTGTGCAATGAGCACGTGTGACATGAGATCCAACCTAGTATGGGGGCCAGGGAAGGCCTCCTCCCTTATCATGTCTATGACCAGCTAAAATCTTACCTCCTCCATCCTGCTTCCATTCTGACACCCAGCTTCTCTTTTCTGGGATGGCTTAATTGAGGACTATGCCAGCCACTAGTGGGGCACTGGGGACACGGTATGAGAAAGATGCAATTCCTGCCTTCAGGGGGTTGCACTCTAGTGAGGAGACAGACAAGCAGAGGATTTCATTACAATGTGGTGAATGCTCTGATCAGATGATCGCAGTGAGCCTTGAGAGAACCAGGGAGCAGCACAAACCCAGCCTGGGGGAAGTTAGGAAAGGCTTCCTGGAGGTGACATCTGAGCAGAGAATGGAGTACAGGTTGGACCTCCAGGTTGCCTCTGCCCATACCCTTCAGCTTGGCCTGGACCTCTCAAGGGTTAAGTCTTGCACACATCCTTAAATTACAGATTTTGCCTGAGATCTCTAGCCCTGCTTAAACTCTGACTTCAGTGGTGGGCATTGCTCTCCTCTCCCATTGTGAACTGGTCCAGCATGGACTTCTAGTCTGGGACCCCCTGCACCTCTCTTCTGGCCTGTTCCACCAGAGGCCCTCTGGAAGCTGGTGGTGACCTATCATCCTGGGACATCGAGGGCTTCTCCTCAGCCATGCCTTTGGGACTGAGAGCAGCCTAATGACTCACCTTAGAGAAGATTGATAGCTGAGGCAGGACAGGACAGGCAGTAAGAGCAAGTGGATTAATCAGTAACAAAGGACTGCAGAGCAAAATCTCTTGCAGTCAAGTTACAGTCAGGAGGGGAGGTGAAGGTCTATCTTGTTCAGCACCAATCCCGGGGTGGGCTAGCAGGCTGTATGGCAGGGAATAAAATGTTGAGTAAATGTTGAATGAACAGTTTTTACAAGACTACAGTTCCATACAGGTCACCAGCCCTAAGCTGACCTTCCAACTCCTGAGTCATTTTCCTAGCTCCTATCCAGGTGCAGCATGACTTCCTCAGGCCGGGCATTCGCGAGGACCCTTTGCAAAGATTTTCATAAGGCCACTTGATGGCTCTTTGAGAAACGGGTGCCAAGCACCCTGTTTTGCTGCCAAGCTTTCCTTACATAAATTTCCAAGCGAAGGTTGGAATTCCCACTGCGGGCTCCCTCGGCTTCCGGAGGCGGCACGTTCCGAGGCGGTCAGCTCCAACGTGCCTCTCGCTTCCTCGCCTGCTAGCTCCCGCGCGGTGGTGGGCTGGGCACGTGCCAGCGTCTGCGCCCCCTCCCGGGCACTCGGGGCTGCTGTCCGCGCGCGGCGGGCTGCGCAGGAAGGGAAATCCCAGAGGAAGCCATTGTTGTTTTGTCCCCTGTTGTCGTCATCAGCTGAGCCTGCCAAGAAGCCCGTTCCCCGCATAGGGCTCCGCCGTTTCTCCCCATTCTCTAGCTCACCCACCCGGGCCACTTCGGGCAAGGCTAACGCATCGGAGCCTTGGAGTGCGCGCTGGCCCCTTCGCATCCCAGCTCCAGGGTTCTCAGAATTGGGGAAAGCCCTAGGACGGGTGCGGAAACTTAGAAAACCGACGGCACCAGGCGGGACGTGCCCTGGGCCCTGGCATAGCCGCGCAGGGACATGCGTCCCACCCCAGCTCTGACACGGGACAACGAGGTGACCTTGGCCAGTGGCATCCCCTCTCGCCGTCTCAGTTTGTCCCCCTGTGACCTGAGGAGGCAGCTGAGGTCCTTCTAGCCTCACGCCTCTAGGGGAAGTAGCAGGAAGAAAGCCCCCCTTTGCTTCCTCACCCAGTCGCCCCCTTGCCCCGCTTGGGCTTTGGGCTGGGCCTTCGGCCAGGAGAGGGGGCAGGTGCCGAGGAAAGGCAGACTGCGGCCGGCCCGGAGCGTGGCGTGGGCGGAGGCGCGCGCAGACCCTTCGGTTCCCCTGTACCGCGCAGTATATCACTTCGAACACGCCGCCCGCAAAACTTGGCAGGAGCCTAGCATTCTCCCCTGCCAGCCCGCCGCCCAGCTTGCCTAATCCGTTTAAGCCTCACCTCCTCCGCGAAGCTCTCCCAGGTTAACCCCATCACTTCCAACCACCCTGTCTGGCACATGCACCAGTTTTGTTTTTGTAAGTGCACGCGCGGGTTCATTGTTTGGAACAACAATGTTGAGGGCAGGTGTCTATCTCTAGAACCCTCAGTTCAGGACGCCCCGTGTGTTCTTAAGGATACGGTTGATGGGTTTCTAGCCTGGGCTCACTAACCACTCCCACCCTCCACGCTTCCCCATCCCTGCTCACTCTCTCCCCTCCTCCTACGGACCCTCCTCTTCACAGACTGTCACAGCTTGGAGTGCACAATCCAGTTCCCACCCCCTTTTCATTCTACAGTGGCGGCAAGTGCCAGGGGCAGAGAACATTGAGCATTTGAAGCTTCGACTCCAGGCTGAGCCACCGACTTTGCTGTAAGTCGCTCCTTCCCCTGGGTTTTAGTTTCCCCAAAATGAGGTAATGCCCAGGAAGGGGCTACAGGTACGGAGGTTAGGAATCACCAGTTGACAAGCTGAGCCTCAGCCTCTCTCCATAAACAGTGGCTTGTGACCCCAGAGAGATGGCACGGACTCCACCGGCTGTCCCCGCCTGTGAGAGCACCGTGACCTACACTCTCTTCAGTCGTCAGTGCAGCGTCCTGACCCCGGGAGGGAAGGAGGATAGGGTTCTAGTCTGAGCCCTTTAGTCATGGCCTGCATGACCTTGGACACTTCTTCCTTTGGGACTCAGTTTACTCATCCAAAAAGCAGGGATAATAATGGGTTGAAGGAGAAGAAGTTTTTTGTCACCCAATGTCTCCGTATAAAAATAAATGACCATTAGCAGTACAGTGTTTGGCAGCACGTTTTGCTCGTGAATTCCAACCCCAGATCCTCTACAGAGGGGTTTCTGGCTGGAGTCCCTGCAGTACTCCCGGGCGTGTCACCGAACCGATCACCCACATTCTTTCTGGTTCTCTCTAGATAGGTAATGGGTCCGCACCTGTTTCGGCCTCCGCATAGCGGCTAGGGCCACAAGGTAACGGGGTGGCGGGGCGATACCCCCTCGCAGGCATGCAAAGGACGATGTACCTTGGGTGAAGTTTGATGGGGAGGTCCCTAGGCTTGAGGAGCTTGGCCTGGAACCGGTGGGCGGGACTTGAGTGGGGCGGGGCTAGTTCGCCGAGGGGGCGGGGTTATGGAGATGGAGCGTTCTCTAGAATCCGGGTGGCGGGGCGCTCCCGCCTCCCACACCAAGCTCTGGCGTCGGGAAATGGGGCTTTGGCTATGGGGGCGCGGCTCCGGGGCGGGGCTTAGGCGTGGGAGAGAGGCCGGGGAGCCTGGAGGCGGGGCTTGGGGAGCTCGCCCCACGCGGGGCGGGGCTCCAGCGGCCGCGGGATCTGCAGTTCGGACTCCACGGGCCACAGTCTCTGCAGTTCCCTCCACTCTGGTGGTCCCGTGGCCCTGCGGGGAGTCCGGGGGTCGGCGGGCCGCTTGGACTTGGCGCGGGGCCGGCCCTGCCTCTCCCTCCCTCGTCGGGGCCTAGACGGTCGGGGCAGCGGGGACATGGAGCCCTCTCCCGCCACTGGGGGCTCGGAGACCACTCGTCTGGTGAGCCCCCGAGACCGCGGCGGCACTGGCGGCGGCCTTCGTTTGAAGAGGTAGGACAGACCTTGGCTGGCGCTCGGCCTAGGGGTGCCACACTCCTACTCTCGGTCCATCTCGTTGTCTCCCTCGGCGCGGGCCCTGGCTGCCCGCCCCAGCGCACCGCGGCTCCCTCGGCCCCCTGCGCCTGGCTCTGTCGCGCCCGGCTCCGTCCCCTCAGGCCGCACAGAGACCCCCAGCCCCAGTACCCCCGACCCCAGCCCCTCTACAGCCAGCTACGCTTTCTCCCGGCCGCCTAATTTTCTCCCGGTCCGGCGAAGCTGCCCCGGGCTGGCGTCCTAAGCCTCCAGACCTTTCCGCTGCCCCCACCGCGTCTGACTTCCCTGGGAGCTGCTGCCGCTCCGTCGGGCCACAGCCGGCGCTGGGGGTCCCCCGATGTCCGCATTGCTCCGGGCCCAGGCGGAGCACCTTGCCGCCCTGGAGCCCCATCTGTAGGCCCTGGGTCCTTCCCTCTGCGCGCCCAGGATCGGGGCACCCCCTCCAGCCACGGCCAGCTGTGGACACCGTGTCCGAGTATGGGCCCGGGCTCAGCGGGGGGTCTTCCAGGGCAGGCGGAGGCTGGCGGCCGCCGGGAAGCGAGGGGGCGGCAAGGAAGGAGCAGGTGCGATCTGGGCGGCGGGGGTATTCCCGGCTCCGCACAGACGGGGCCGGGGGCGGCGAGGTGTGAAATGAGGCGCGCCGAGCGGCCAGGACAGCGGGCCGGGGGCGGCCGGAGAACCGCCTCCGCGCCCCAGCGGCCTCCCGTGCCCGCCGGCGCCCTCCCTGCCCCTCGGAGCGGCCGCGCCGGGCCCTCCCGGGCCACCTCCGCTGGCCATTTTGTCTGTTGGCTGACCGTCCGTTTGTCTCCGGAATTTGGCAGGGTCTCTGGCTTTTTCTCTTTCCACATCTCTCCCAATCTTTCTGTTTCTCTCCCAGCCCTCTCCCTTTGTCTCTGACGTGGTGCGTCTGTGTGTTTCTCGCTCTTTCCTTGGGTAGGGGCCTTAAACCTGGGTGGGCCGGGAAGTGGGTGAACACAAGGGAGTGGAGACCCCTTCCTGCAGGGGTCTGCAGACTGGGCAGCTGGGGGGGGGGCTTCAGCCGTGGCCCTGGCATCTCTTCACATCTCTTTTGACTTTGCTTCAGCCTCTTCTCCCCTCACTGCCTCATCCCTCTTCCCACTCAATCTTATTTGTTGTTTGTTGGGGGTTTCAGAGGGCCAGGGAGAGGAACCAGCCTTTCCTCCTCTCTAAGCAGAATGTAGCCACCCCACATACACACACCCCCGCACACCAACAATGAGGCTTCTTCAGTGCCCAATTTATGCAGAACAAAAGGCAGCAGCCTGTTGATGGGTGGCTACCTTGGTGACTGGTGTGCTGTACCTCAAGGCTAGGGAAGGTATCTTGCCCACTGCTCCAAAGCCACCCAGCCGTGGTTTGCTCTTCAGACCTGCATCTCTGACTCCCAGCCCGTCTTCATTCTCATATGACCATTAGTCACCAAATCCTGCAGCATTTTCTGAAAGAGGCACTTCCTAACCTACCTGCCCCTCCTCTAAAACTCTGTGCTGGGAGGCTCTGGCCTTGTCTGTTCTAGACCCCTCCATCTCCTCTCCTTTCGTCTCTTCGTCCCAATCAGCAAGGTCATCTTAGGACTCAGGAAATTCTGGTTCAAGTAATCGATGTATCTCCCTGTGTGTTTCTTTGAGCCCATCACTTTCTCCTCAGTCCTTTCCCTGGTGCTTCCCACTTGAACTCCACACCACAAACCTTGTCATTGTCCTTCCCCATGTCTTGAGCACCCTTCTCCACCTAGGTCTCCTCTCCTTAAACATATCTTCATCGGTGAAGTTCTCCCTACCCCTGTGAGTGGGTGCTCCCTCCCCGGTGCCCCAAAGTCCTTTGTTTATAACCCTTCCAGCACCAGCCTCTCCTTGCATAGTAAGTCACTTGTTTTACATCTGTCTCTCCCACTAGTCTGGGCTTCGCTACGTGTACACTGCCTGGCACACCTCATTGAATGAATGAGGATGGGTTTCACCTTCATCTCCCCATCTCCTCTGGAAACACACCCAGAACCATACACACCCGATTCTAAGTCTTGGATGGGGCTTTTGAATTTGAGAAATTAATCTACCTACAAGCACTTGAATTTTCCCTACAAGCACCAAATGTCCCCCCCCACCGCCCACCTCCTTCAAACCTCAATTCACCCACTTGGCAGAGCTTTCCTCGCCAGAAGGCCCCAGGCATCCCTCCCCACTCTGCTGCTGTGTTCACTTTTCTATCTGGAGCCATTGTTTTCATTCATGGGTATTCTCGTCACACCTCCCCTAGTACTGTATTTTCTATTTGTGTCCTTTATTCTGTGGAAGGTTCTGTCCTTGCTGGGGTTCAGGTTGGGTAATGGTGGAGGTGAGAATTGGCCCAGAATGGACCTAAAACTCATTCAGCCTGAGCCCAGCCTGTGGTATCCCGGGTAAGGCCCTCAGCCCCGTTTATTTGTCACGGGTATCTTATGGCACTATGCAGTTAAGGTGGCCTCTGCTGGGTGCCTGTGGTCACACTGAGGCCCAGTTAATGTGTAGCAGACTGCAAATCCAGTGCCCCTACCACCACCATCCCCAACCATAACAATCTGCACCCCTACCTCCTCATGACAACCTCAGCTCCAGAATCTAGCCCTCGGTTCTCTGTGCCTAGAATCTCAGACTTTTTGCGTCCCAACATTCCACTCCCCTCTTAAAGGGCCGCATTTCAGCTGCATGTGTAGAGAGGGAGGGGCAGGATCTGGGAGTGGTCTGGGAGGGAGGTACACTAAGGCCAGGATCAAATGCCAAGTCCAGCTCCACATTGTCGTACCTGCTTCTCTTCATATTGCCTTTGCCTGGCATGTTCACCCCGTCTTTACTAAAATGCTTCCCATTCTTCAAGGCCTTTCTCATGTTATCCCCTCTAGCTGTTTGCTTGATTTCCTAGTTAGAATTAAACTGTCCCTCTATCCTCAGAGCCCTGATAGCACTTTAACTGCTCTAATGGCAATGACCACCTTCTGCTCTGGATAGTAGCATTTGATACACATTTGTCTTGTTCACCAAGGGCTCCCAGAGATCAGAAAGGATGTCCTGCTCATTTTGTATTCTTTGTGGTGACCAGCTTAATAAATTGATTTGGTTTGGGTCTAGTCTAAGCTCTACCACCAACTGGCTGTGTGGCCTCCATACGTCCTCTCCCTCTCTGAGCCTCACATTTCTAATTTATTTAATAAAATATTAGACTAGACCATCTGTTAGGTGCTTTCCAGCTGTGACACTCTACGGCTCTGTGTATGGAAGGGAGAGGGAGGCTGGGGTCTGAACTGTTCATTTGGCCCCCATCTCTCACATGGCCCTCTGTCCACAAGCCTCCCGGGTATGACAGGCCTTGGGATGGAGTGAGAGATGGGCCACGTCTGATGAGGCCAGCCTGGGGCACGGAGGACCTGGGGTGAGCAGGCCAGTCTGTGGCCAGGCCCAGGCTGAACCCTGTTGCTCGCCTCAGTCTCTTCACAGAGCCCTCTGAGCCCCGCCCCGAGGAGCCGAAACCTGTGGAGATGCCCTTCCACCACTGCCACAGGGATGCCCTGCCACAGCAGGGGCTCACCCCTGAGAGGCTGCAGGCTCGGAGGCAGCTGTATGCCGCCTGTGCTGTGTGCTTCGTCTTCATGGCTGGGGAGGTGGTGGGTAAGTTGGAGAGCATCCTCCCGACACCTGCCTAAGCCACTATCCACTCAGAGTCCCAGGGGTGTTCCTGGGTGGAGGTGCAGAGATGGGGATGGCTGAGATGGGGGCGCTGAGTGCCCAGGACTCAGGAAGTGGGAGTGGGTGAGGGACAGAACACCAAGGGGAATTTGGGCCAAGGTCTGGGGCCCATGGGCTAGGGCTCACTTTTAGGTGTTAACCGGGCTTTTAAAGGCCTATTTTCTTGTTATTAAAACAAATTAAGTCATTGTAACCCAGGCATGGTGATGCATGCCTGTAATCCCAGCAACTTGGGAGGCTGAGGTGGGAAGAACCCAGGAGTTCAAGGCCAGTCTGGGTAACATAGTGACAACCCATCTCAAAAAAAAAAAAAAAAAGATGGCACTGTAGAAAATCTAGAAAAAGTGGATGAGTGAAAAGAAGAAAATGAAAACTACCTGTAATCCCATCACCCAAGAAAACCCCAATTTACATTTTGGTGTATATCCCTCAACTTATTTTCCATGCCCATACGCACGTACTGCCTGACATTTGCTAACTGGAACCAGCACTGTACGTCATTTTGCCCTGGCAGGCGGGTATTTGGCGCACAGCCTGGCCATTATGACCGATGCAGCCCACTTGCTGGCGGACGTGGGAAGCATGATGGGTAGCCTCTTCTCCCTTTGGCTCTCCACACGTCCAGCCACCCGCACCATGACCTTTGGCTGGCACCGCTCAGGTAAGGCCCCTGCATGACTGGTGACCCTCCGGTCTTGCCAGAGGGTACCTCTCAGGGTCCTGAGCAGGTCTCTGACAGCTTGTCTCTCCCTACAGAGACTCTGGGGGCTCTGGCCTCTGTAGTCTCCCTCTGGATGGTCACTGGCATCCTCCTGTACCTGGCCTTCATCCGCCTGCTGCACAGCGACTACCACATCGAGGGGGGCGCCATGCTGCTGACTGCCAGCATCGCAGTCTGTGCCAATCTGCTGTACGTTCCAGTGTGGAGCGGGCACCATGTGGGGCTCAAAGTGAGGGGTCTTCCTCCGGGATGGGAGAGCTGGCTCTCCCCACCCCAACTAGTCATACCGACATGCACACACAGCTCTCAGCTGTCTGCCCTGGGCCTGCCTGAGAAAGGCCTGGGATAGAGACCTAAAGTTCAGTGTCAACAGACATTTGTTAAGGGCCTACTGTGTGCCAGCCACTCTGCTGGGGGCTTTCATTGGTATTGTCTCATTTAAACCTCACAACACCCCTAGTAGGCAGTTAATGAAATCCATCCCAACAGGTGACCAGGTGACTTGCCCAAGCCACATAGCTATTTAGGTAGCAAGGCCAGGATCTGGATCCATGTCTCTGGCACCAAGTCCAGTATTCTCTCCCGCAGCCCGCATTCTGTCTCTCTCGGACAGTGCTGTTTTCTTCCTGGGGCTAGGAATGTAGGTGGACAAAGGGCTACAGGGGAGGTAGGAGGAGGAGGCATGGACATGGTGGCAGAGGAGGCCGGAGACAGGCCACCTGGGCTGAGCTGCTCTGCTTCTCCCTCAGAATGGCCTTTGTGCTGCACCAGGCTGGGCCCCCCCACAGCCACGGGTCTAGGGGGGCAGAGTACGCACCGCTAGAGGAGGGGCCTGGGGAACCCTTGCCCCTGGGGAACACCAGTGTCCGGGCAGCCTTTGTACACGTGCTGGGCGACCTCTTGCAGAGCTTTGGGGTGCTGGCTGCCTCCATCCTCATCTACTTCAAGGTATTGTCTGTGGGGGCCTGCCCTGCCTTCTTCCCCGCAACTCCACACCCCAGCCCCTCCTTCCCAGGACCCTCAGACTCCTTCCCCCCACTCCAGTTCCCTAAGGACTCCCAGCTCCCTAAGGACTCTCCCAGCCCTGAGTCACGTTCCCTTTCCCCTCTGCAGCATTCTTGGGGGCCTCTCAGGTCCTATTCCCCAGGATGCCCTAGATCTTGCTCTGAAAGGTCCCTGGTTGCTGGGCTCAGGGGTCTCTTTCTCTATAGCCTCAGTACAAGGCGGCTGATCCCATCAGCACCTTCCTCTTCTCCATCTGTGCCCTTGGATCCACGGCACCCACCCTCCGCGATGTTCTTCGCATCCTCATGGAAGGTGAATCAGACACCACTACTCCCTACTCTGGGGCCCTCTCTGACTCCCTCTAGCACTGGGCCCCCTTCTTTTCTCCAAAGAGAGTGGTGAGAATGCCTGGGTGGGAAGATTTGGGCATAGGGTGAACTGTGGGGGTCAACAGGGTGACTGGATACAGGATTGGGGAGGTGAAGGCTAGGGGGCTGCCCCTGGCAGGAGCATCCCTTGTGGTAAGACATGGCTGGTGCTGGTTGCAGGTACCCCCCGCAATGTGGGGTTTGAACCCGTGCGGGATACATTGTTGTCGGTGCCAGGAGTCCGGGCAACCCATGAGCTGCACCTGTGGGCCCTCACGCTCACCTACCATGTTGCCTCTGCACACCTGGCCATTGGTGAGTCTGCGCTGGCCCCAGCCAATTACTTTCTGCACACGTGTCCTGACCCCAGCATGGACGATAGCTTGAATTCCTGGATTGTTGCTTGCAGTCTTTCTTGATCCTCTCTGTTTTGGTCTCTGTTTTGTCTCTGTCTCTCTTACTTTCTCTCTCTCACACACACACATATGTGTGCAGGTTGCATGGTGGAGGCAAGGAGTCCCGACATGGTGTTCTGGCAGAGGTTTCACCTTGTCTGAAATAGCACAGGGAACCTGCAACCCTTTAAAAGATTACTGGTACCTGCGGGTCTAGTGATAGGGCCACAGCTAGATAGATTATGGCACCTCCCCTCTAGGGTATCACATAACTATTAAAAATGATGATTATGAAGAATGTATGGCAACTAAGAAAAATGTTTATGGTATAATGCTGAGAGAAAAAAGCTGAATATAAAATTACATCTACATTATGATTCAACTATTAAAAATATATATGGTGACTCATGAGCTGACAAAGGATTTTTGAGTTTCTTCCAGATGCAAGAAGCAATCAGAGACATGCAATTTGGATGCCAAAAATATTATAATTTGTGGGATATTTGATGGTAACTCTAGAGGGACAATGGGACAGAATATTTAACATCTGGATTATCCTGGGAAATTGAGTGGTATGGCTGCTGAAATACTGATACCCAAAGACAGAAGAGAATAGAAGACCAGGAACAGTTTAGTGTGTTAGCATGGTCGATTAGGGGTGAGCGTCTCCAACATTTTCTTTGACGATTTTACGCTGTTCATACAGTACAGAAAGAAAAGCAGGTTCTGCATTTACGCGCGGCTTTAATGCTGTGCAGCCCTCAGCCTCTTCGTGCATCCTTATCTCAGCCCCTGCCTGTTCCTGACTCCCTGGGGACTGATGCTGCCTCTTATCACTCTCCCACAGACTCCACTGCTGACCCTGAAGCTGTCCTGGCTGAAGCCTCATCGCGGCTCTACTCCCGGTTTGGATTCTCCAGCTGCACCCTGCAGGTCGAGCAGTACCAGCCGGAGATGGCCCAGTGCCTGCGCTGCCGGGAGCCCCCACAAGCCTGAGCCACAGCCCCATCCTCACCCTACTGCCAGGCCCAAGCTCAGCCCTGGACTCTCAGCACCTTCCTCCCTGATCACGGAGAAGGGACCGAGCTGGGCCCATATCCCATCCTCTCCCCATCCTTCCACCCGCCAAACTCCCCAGCCCCAGCCCCAGCCCTAGTGGGCAAGACCAAAGTGTGGGGGGGAGTGTGGTGGGAGTCAGATGAACAGATGTGACCAATTCAGGGGCAGGGACTCCCCGGCCTCTGTGCAGTGGGGGTGCGTGAAAGGCCTGTGGTCCCTGCTCCCCACCGTCTGGGGAGCCATGAGCCCCTTTCCGTGCAGTCCATTTGTCTGTGTGGCTGGCTGGCTGGGGGCATCTGCCTGTCTGTGTGCTGTTGTTGTGCCTATGCCTCGGGGAGGTCAGTAGGGGCCCCCTCCCCATGTGGCCCTCGCTCTGTCTATGCAGGGGCCCCAATGCCTGCACTTTGTCCATGTGTCCTAGCCCTGTGGTCTCTCTGTGTGTGTGTTTTTGGTGCTGTGGCCTGTGTGTCTCTGTGCCTGTGTGGCTGTGCTGTGGTCTGAGTCTGCTCCATCCATGTGTCTGTTTGGGGGTCTGTCTGTCCATCCCTCTGTTGGTGCTGTACCCTCGGCTATCCCAGAGAGAGGGAGGACTTCTCTGCAGCTCCACCAATAAACTTGTGTCTCATTGCATCTTTTACCCCTGTGCTGACTCCTCAGGAGGGGGAAATAGAACTGGCCATTTGGGACCTGCAGAATCCCCCAGCGGGAGTGACCTCCCCCAGCGCCACACTCTCAGATATCCATTCAGATATAAGCCAAAACCTACCAATCTCTTCACTCCCTTTCCCCTATCTCAGGACATGCATATGCCCAGTCCTTGGCCCTGAGAGAGTCCCCATGTACCCGGGCGTGGCTGCAGGAGAAAGCTGGAAGGCAGAGAGCCAAGGGGGTCCTGGGGAGTCGTTCATTCCCGAAGGCTCCAGCAGGCCAGAGGCCCTCAGGCTGGTTGGAGGGGAGCTGGATCCCTTTGGGGAGAGAGGTTGGACCATAGCATTGATGTGGGCTTGGTTCTCAAGATGTGTAAGGTGCCCTGGGGGAGGGCGCCCTCAGCCCTGACACCCTCTTACAGCAGCCAACCCTGAGTCCAGGTTTGGACACCAAGGACCTCTTTTATACTTACTCCCCCTTTGTCTCTCTCTTTTTGTTTTTTTTTTTTTTGAGACTAAGTCTTCCTTTGTTGCCCGGGCTAGAGTGCCGTGGCATCAGCCTAGCTCACAGCAGCATCCAACTTCTGTGTTCAACCAATCCTCCTGCCTCAGCCTCCTGAGTAGCTGGGACTACAGGCGCATGCCACTACACCCAGCTATTTTTTTCTATTTTTAGTAGAGACCGGGTCTCGCTCTTGTTCAGGCTGATCTCAAACCCCTGACCTCAAGCGATCCTCCTGCCTTAGCCTCCCAGAGTGCTGGGATTACAGCCTGAGCTACCTTGCCCAGCCTTCCTTTGTCTTAAGAATCATATATTTTGACAGATTTGGCCTTTGCAAACCAGTCTCATTAAGGGATTGTTGATTTTCTCTTTTAAAAAAAATCAAACTCTTGGGCCGGACACACTGGCTCACGCCTGTAATCCTAGCACTCTGGGAGGCCAAGTCGGGATGATCCCTTGAACTCAGGAGTTCAAGACCAACCTGAGCAAGAGCGAGACCCTGTCTTTTTTTTTTTTTTTTCTTTTGAGACAGAGTCTCACTCTGTTGCCTGGGCTGTGGAGTGCTGTGGCATCAGCCTAGCTCACAGCAACCTCCAACTCCTGGAATCAAGTGATCCTTCTGCCTCAGCCTTCCGAGTAGCTGGGACTACAGGCATGCGCCACCATGCCTGGCTAATTTTTTACATATATTTTTAGTTGTCCAATTAATTTCTTTCTATTTATAGTAGAGACGGGGTCTTGCTCTTGCTCAGGGTGGTCTCGAACTCCTGACCTTGAGCTATCCACCTGCCTCGGCCTCCCAGAGTGCTAGGATTACAGGTGTGAGCCACCGTGCCTGGCTGAGACCCTGTCTTTTTTAAAAAGAAAAAAATAATATTAAAAAAATCAAACTCTTTGTGCTTTGATATTATGAATTTTTTTTTTTTTGAGATCACTCTGTTGCCCGGGCTAGAGTGCCATGGTGTCAGTCTAGCTCACAGCAACCTCAAACTCCTGCGTTCAAGCAATCTTCTGCCTTAGCTTCCTGAGTAGCTGGGACTACAGGCATGTGCCACCATGCCTGGCTGATTTTTTCTATATAAATTTTTAGTTGCCCACCTAATTTTTCCATTTTTATTTTTATTTATTTTTTGAGACAGAGTCTCACTCTGTCACCTGGGATAGAGTGCCGTGGCGTCAGCCTAGCTCACAGCAACCTCAAACTCCTGGGCTCAAGCAATCCTTCTGCCTTAGCCTCCCAAGTAGCTGGGACTACAGGCATGTGCCACCATGCCCGGCTATTTTTTTCTCTATATTTTTTAGTTGGCCAATTAATTT
>CAUYRT010107794.1:0-15234 GCA_963574885.1 Lepilemur ruficaudatus
TTTTTAGTTGGCCAATTAATTTCTTTCTATTTATAGTAGAGACAAGGTCTCGCTCTTGCTCAGGCTGGTCTCGAACTCCTGACCTTGAGCGATCCTCCCGCCTCGGCCTCCCAGAGTGCTAGGATTACAGGCATGAGCCACCACGCCCAGCCTTATTCTGCTTTTAAAAATCACCCACATCACAAGAAGAGAACAGTCAAGCCCCCCCTCCATGACATTTCTTAAGGAAGGAGATTAAATTTTGATAAAAGAAAATGAGACCTAATGAGGAATGGACAGAGCTGTTGTGATGCTACACCTTTATTTACTAGCCCTTAATTATTTCAGTTATTTTATTGGATATTTCCCCTGTCTATAAGGTTCTTTTGTATCATTTGCAACCCCAAGAAGCTCCTCTCTGGAATTAGCTTCTGAGAGTTGGTGTGGGAATTATAACCCAAAAGCACCACCTTTAGATTCATTAAAGGGTGGGCTTCCTATAGTTAGCTCGTACGAAAGAAAATTTCCATTTTGCAAGGGCAGTATAAATTTTGCATACCATTTTACTGGCAAGGCAGGTCAATCAAATTATAATTGGCTCCAATTAGCACTCCCGTGAGCTGAAAGATTCTTTACCTTCTCCTGGACTGTACTTTAAAAGAAAATGTTATTTACTGTCACTGAAGTCATAAAAATAAGTTCCCTATTCAGTATAAGTGATGAAGAAAGTATGAGTCTGGCAACAGAGCTTCGGCATAGATTTAAGACCCACACACCAAAATGCACATTATATAAAGTACGTGTAAAATGTGCTATTGCAAAGCACTTTATTTTAGCTGCACAAGCAGGTCTTGGCAATGAAACTTCTAATGGTCGACAGCATTTTGGTTTTGAGCTAATCTTAAGATTGCTTTCTAACATTTTCAGGGTCTCTGAACTCTTTCGAAAAGGTACATTTTGATAACAAAAATGAGGAAGCAGAGAAGAAATGCGTTATATTTCCAAAGTCTGTTCTATTTCAAGTGTCAACGCTGCCGTTTTGGGCTTCTTTTTCTGAGTCTCATCACTGTACCAGCAAGTTCAGGTACAAGCTGAAGGTTGCAAGAAATCTGCAGATTGCGACTGTAGCATGAGAGAATTGTCAGGGTTTCACAAAGCATCACAATGACTTAGTTTCTCATTAGGTCTCATTTTCTTCTATGAAAATTTCAGCTCCTTTCTTTAGCGATGCTGTGCTTCTTTAGCAGCCTTGCCGAGGGAAAGATGTCAGTAAAGGCTTTGCCAGTATTGCTTCTAGTCCTTCTCAGTTACCCCGGGCCATTGCTGGAAATCCTGGGATGTCTTTGAATTTCACTTCAGCTTTGCACCTCTCTACCTTGAGATATCGTTGGAGCAAAAAGAGAAGGGTAGGGTCATTCCCACCAAAACAACTTGAAATGAGGATGGGGGAAGGGAAGTTCATTTTTTAGAAGTGTTCTTCCAGAGAAAAAGGAAGATTACACAATGCAAATGAAAATACAAAATGGCTTCTAGAAGTGCTTATCACGTTTTTGCATTGACAAATATGGAGGAAGGTGCTTCACTTGGGTACCTGAAGGACAACTGCCACATCAGTGGCAGCAGCCCTGGTACTGGGAAAGAGATGGTGACACATGTTAGGAAAGGAGCTTCTCTGGCAGAAGCATTAAAAGTGAAGACAAAGGGTAGCAGTACCTTGTAGAGTCAGACTGTGATGGAAGGTGCTGGTATCCACTGAAAACACTACAGCTCCTAGAAGAAAATAGTAGAACCAAAAATAGTGGGATAGCATATCAGGAAAATGTGTTATCTCTTGAATTCTTCTATTGCACAGTGGAAATGGTTCATGTGTGCTCACTCAAGGCAGCAGCTAAAACAGGAGAGAAGAACAGGAGATGTGGAGTGCTGAAATCTTACAGGAATAGCACGAGCTTTGTCAACCTGCACGTGGGAGTTTGGATACCATGATAGCCCTACAGAGAAGACAGCAGTAAAAGTAAAATAAGACAGTCAAGGGATTGCCAAACTCATAACTTGGTCTGTAGGTAACCCTGACCTAGGACAGGGCTCAGCAAACTTTTTCATAAAAAGGTCAGACAAATATTGCAAGCTTTATAGACTGTGTAGTCTCTGACACAGCTACTGAACTCTGCTTTTGTAGCATGAAAACAGCCACAGACAATAGTGATTGAAGGGGTGTGATTGTGTTCTCAAATCCTTAGTTTACAAAGCAGACAAGAGGCTGGCCTGCATCCCTAGTTATAGTTCGCTCACCTCTGGCCTGCAACCAGACCTAAGGTACCAAGGGAGAAAGGAAATATCCTTGTTAGTTTTTATCTTCACTGATCATTGTTCTTCTTTTCTGAGGACCAACACGAGTCAGACTTGTAAGTACTCTAAATCAGAATGGATACGGTAGATATTTTAGTCTAAACAAGGAAACGTGCTATCTATCATAATGTTGTCCCCAAAGCAACAACTTACAAAACAGCTTCCGAAAGACAATGTGGCATCTGCTGATATATGCCTTTCGCTTTGTAGTACAAACTCCTCAATGCTAACCACTAGGCATTTATTCTTTGAACCTTAAATTAGCTTCCATTTACTACATTGTTTTAGACTGTTGACTGTGTACTGAGTCCCAGACCTTCTGCCAAAGTGGTGTCATCTGTAAGCACCAGAGTGAAATTCTCTTCTCAATTGTATGAGTCAGGGATAGAAATCTTGAATGACATCAGGCAAGTTTCACACACTTTTACATATGTCTTGTTTTAATGTAGGTCAGACTTCCCAGTTGGTACTACAGAAAAGGGCCCTAAGTCACTTTTACAATTTTGCCTAACTGCAATTTTGACAGAATTTCTCCTAGAAAATGTCTATACAAAGGATTAAATCTCCTTCATAATAGAATGTTACAATGGAATGAGAAATAAACCCTTAAATGTCAGTAGTGTGTATATTAATGTACCTCCAGGTAAACACCAGAGTGACATATTTCATGTTAAATTGACTGATCTTATACTTAAGTGACCCAAGAAGGAATATGGCTGGAGGAGAGATGTCATTCATCACATATTTTTTAGAAAGCAGAGTCTCAGTATTTTACTTTTTTTAAATTTGTGGCTTTGATAGGTAAAACTTCTTTGCTCTCTAATAAAAAATATTTCATATTCCTAATATTCACATAGTACTGTTAATAGAAAGCCCACTGGCCAAGGCATTTTCGCATAATGTGCTTGTGATTTACACAAGAGGTTGTGAAAGGTTTTGTAAAGTCTAGCTTGTTTGAGTACATAAAATTATCATTTTTATTACAGCACTTTTATTTATCATAGTACATAAAATGATCTCGAAAAATCTCCAAAGAATGCTGATTTGATGTACATTTTACTTTGCATTATATAATTAATGTTTATTGCAAATGTAGATCTTTATGATATGGAAACTGTATTACAGAAGATTTTTTACTTTATTCAAAATATGATAAATCACGTAATTCTCAAATGGTTTCAGTCATAATTATACATGTGTGTGTGCATATATATATTCTAATGCAGTCGTGCAGACATTATATGAAAAGTTAGTGCAGATCTTCTCTTTAAGACATAAAAGTTATGTTTTATTCCATAATAAAGATAGGTGCTACAAATTTCTGCATACCTCTCATGACAGTGTATTCTACATTCTACATTCTCTATTCTACATTCTACATTCTACATGGTGGCTCATGCCTGTAGTCCCAGCTACTGGGGAGGCTGAGGCAGGAGGATCCCTTCAGCCCAGGAGTTTGAGGTTGCTGTGAGCTAGGCTAATGCCACGGCACTCTAGCCCGGGCAACAGAGGGAGACTCTTTCTCAAAAAAAAAAAAAAAAAACCACACAGCACTGCTTTGAAGTAAAGGTGATTTTGTGTAGTTCTAATATACTATAGAAAGCAAACTTTCTTTTAATAATGGAGTTTCTTTCTCTCTTCAACGATTTTATTAGAACTATCCTATGCTTGGATCTTCAATGAATATCCATCGTTTGTTGAAGAAGATAGTCGGAGATTTGTCTCTCAAGAGACAGGGCACCTGTATATATCTAAGGTGGAGCCATCGGACGTGGGAAATTACACATGTGTGGTGACAAGCACAGTGACAAACACCAGAGTCCTGGGCTCCCCGACTCCTTTGGTGCTACGTTCTGATGGTATGAAATGTTTCAAAGTATAATTCTGAGTAGAAACGGTGCTGTTACTGTAAGGCAAAAACAAACGGGGAAAAAAAACCAAAAAGTATATCTCGAAGAGTTAATCACATCATTTTTCTGGAACAAAGAATATTTGTGAGTACAATGATGAAAATTGTTCCATAAACCACAGGTCCCTGTTCCTAATCCTTACCCAGCGCCAGCTTCATAATTGCAAGATGAAAACGAGCAGCTGCTTGTTCAAAAATTATTAAGAATTTCAAGATGGTGACAGCAGAGCATTAAACCAAACACAAGACCCTTCTCGGCTTGGGGCTCAGGCTGCATTCCCATTGGAGTCACCTGTCCTGACTTTTGCCAGCTTAAGGTTTTTAAAGCTCTGAATATTTTGTTATAAGCAAAAAAGCATCACTAAAAAAAAAAAAATTAAAGAAAAAATCTGTTTCATCAACACCTTGATGGCTGTTTAAGGGGAGTCTGTGAGCTGCAGAGGAAGCAGATTTGTAAGCCCAGGTAGTTGACCCACTTACTCAAAAGCACATCTGATACAGCATAATGCCACGACCACAAAGTATTGAAGCACTTTTTTCCAGGCACTTATAATTGAATTTGACCTTTCCCATTTATTAAGTCACTGTTTCTTGACTCCAGGGAGCCATTTAATAAGTTTGAGATTGTTATCTGTGCTATCAGAGTAGCATTAAGTAAATTCCCTGCCATATTTTTGTTCTTTCGGAAATTTCAGGAAGTCATAATATGTTACATATTTCCGTTTGACTAAAAGTACCTGAAATGAATATAGAATTTCAAAAGCCTCCCGTTTTATGTAATGTAAAAGGCATAGTGATTTTCTTGGAACTGCTCTGTAAGTGGTAACTTATGAATCAGCAAATCCAAAATTCTTAAATATTGATTAATGTTGCACGTTTGACCTGAGTTAGCACTAGTGAGTAATTTAAGTCACTAGGGGAGCCGGTTCAAAGTGAGCAAAAGAAAGTTTTCTTTAAGAAAAATGAGTCAATTCCAAAGGAAATGCTGAAACTATTATCTTTGTATTGTGGATTTACAGGTGTGATGGGTGAATATGAACCCAAAATAGAAGTTCAGTTTCCAGAAACTCTTCCAGCAGCTAAAGGTTCAACTGTGAAATTGGAATGTTTTGCCCTTGGAAAGTAAGTTTTATAACATTCAGTCCTATCTGCTGAAACATTAGGTTGCTGTAAGAGATGGTTGTTTTTGACAGACTCTTCTCGTTTCCTTATTTTCTGAAATTTACTTTCATTTTCAAACAAAGGGAAAAATAAAATGCAGTAAAAACGCATATATAAAATTTAGTTTAAAACTTTACTTAAAGACAATTGGAGAAAATGACTATGCCTGCTTAATTTAATAAACTAAATTGGTGGGGGATTTTGTTCTTCTTTATCTGTTGTAATCTAATACAGTGAATATGTATTAGGCTTTTTTTCTAAATCATGAATCAGCTAAAGGAAAATGCACAGTTCATTTTATTAAAATATCAGCCCAAAGAATTAAATCTTTTCATCAGGTTTATGTAATCAACCACTGCAGGTGATTTTCTGCATTTGAAAATCTGTACGTATTTTTTCCTGCCTTAATGAAAACTTTATTTTCTCAACTCCAAAAGGCATCGTGTGATACCAGCAAACAACCTGACCATTTTCTTATTAGTCCCATACCTCAGATTAATTGGAGAAGAAGTGATGGACTGCCATTTCCCAGCAAAATTAAATTAAGGAAGTTCAATGGTGTGCTTGAAATCCCCAACTTCCAACAGGAAGATGCAGGTTCCTACGAATGCATTGCTGAGAATTCAAGAGGAAAAAATGTTGCCAGAGGGCGTCTCACTTACTATGGTGAGCATCTACTAGGGACGGATTGGAGTTTTAGCTTGTGCTCTCTCATCTATACGATGTTGTTGAGGGGTGGGAGGTTATAGCAGAATCCCAATGTTCAACTTGTTTGTTATACGTTTTGTTAAATAGGGATAAACATTTATCGTAGAAATTAAAAAGAAATAGAATTTTACAATGAAGTTGGAGACATAATATATTCCTTTTGCATTTAAAAATGGTTTACATGATGCTGAAATATTTCTTGTATTTTTCTATGTTTTCCTAGGAATAGCCTTTCACACACTTCAGCACATTGGAGAGAGATCTTTTCTATCTGTCCTGTCCTCCAGAAAAGATTGTTTTATATCTTTCTTTATTACCATTAGTAAGCAGAAAATAACCATCTACTGGGAAAAGTTGCAATTACTGTATTACCCAGACCACATAAACTAAGGCTCTAGTTTAAGTTCTTCAGTATTATTCTCTCTCTTCCAATAATGTATCTGTACTCTGTTTGTTGTCTTTAATTTGTAATCACATTTATTTGATGTACTGCTCAATTTGAGAAAGGAAAGAATAATAATGTTACCTTTATTTAGCGTCTATTTATAGGAAAATTAGATTGTCTTTTTTTCAAAATTTGTTTCAAACCCCTTTGATTTAAAAAAGCTAGGTTTTTGATGAAAACATGGTTTAGAAAGAGTGAATATATGTTTTTATGAACCAGACCTGTTAAATATATGGAGATGTAAGCTCAGCGAATATGTATTTGCAGTTTAATCATTAGAAATATTGTAAAATTGTAAAACTAGTGGGAATTGACCACTTTTATGAAAGGCAAATTGCATTATATTCTATTTATATTAGAAACTAGAAATTGAAACATTTTGCAATGCATACTTGTATAGCATGCATACATGTTGCAGGGAAGAAAACATTTGTGAAAACAAATATTAAAATTATAAAGCTTATTATGACCCCCTCCTGGAAAATTTGAAGTCTGCAGTTGCATTGCTTCTGACAAGATTAGCACGTGTTATGCTATCCTATTATATGTGTCTGTGTGTGTGTGTAACATTTTTGGATCTGTCCGGAACAAAATGGAAGCATGATTTAGCATGAGCCGTTTCTGTTTTGTAACTTTCCCATCTTGTTACATGATTAGTTTGCAATATACAACACAGAAGTTACCCAGGTATCAAGGTCTACAGGTCTACAGGTTCCTGGGATGATGTGGAAATGGGGGTGTGAGCTGTGGCTATATAGCTAAAAGGCCCCCACAAAGCAAGTAACCTTTTTTCATACCCTGGCTCACAGTGTCTGATCCAGGGTAAGAAGTGACCATTAGAAGAAAACACAGGATGTTCCAACTGTCTTAATGTTTCAGTAGAATGTTTTTAGCTCTATGTAACAGCAACCTTGCATAAATAATAGACGATTGTATCCTTCACACGATGAGAAATCCAAAGCCAAACTGTCATTCAAGTACCTTAGCATCAGGCCCTGGCTCAGTTTCTCTGTGATTTATTTTTCCTCCTTTATCTACTTTTCCCTGTGCCCTTCATGTCAGCTTCCATTATGATCACAGAATGTCTGCCAGCAGTGACCAGCACATCGGTTGTTATTCATCCTTCCAGTCTCCAAAATATCTAGCAATCCCCTTCTCAGATTCCACTGGCTCTATGTTCACTCCTAAACCAGTCACTGCCAAGGAGAAATTGAATTGCACAGTTTAAGAGCCTTTCTTTGGAAAGCCGACTTTCCCTGGATTTTATGGACAATGTGAGGTGATGGAAGCAAGGATAACTGAATGAAAAATCAGGGTTATTTTAGGACTAAGGAAGAGAGGAAATGAATGCACAACAGAAAACCAACAGCATCTGCTATACTTAGTAAAGGAGGTAGACTATTGCTTTAGTCCATTATGTAGGTAATGTGATATGTACCTAGGAAATAAATGAGAAATTAACAGCATAGAGCATTTCAGGAAAGTTGACTTACCATTCCGGCTTAACATAAGTGTATTCAATAAACGTTGTGCAGTCCTGTGGTTTTCTGCTCTAATATTTCATTTAAAAAATGGTCTGATAGAATATTTGGATCTCATGTAATAGAATAAGAGGGAAAATCATGATTAATGTGTCAATTATAATCTCAGGATTGGTTTAGCCTAGCAAATTATCCTCCTGTTTGGAGAAGAAGAATATTAGTATGGGAAGCCTGTGAGAATTTTTGCAGAAACTTAGATCTCAGTCAAAGGCTCACGTGTGAGTCTATTCACAGTCATATTCCATCTCTGGTTGATCATTCCTGAAAGAAGAAAACATGTTTTAATACAAAATAGAGAGAAATGATCTGGTACTGAAGTACCCTTCATACTGGGCAAATAGTTTGTATAGAACAAAACCAAAACAAGATAAAACTCAGACCTGTACATTTTCTGTAAAAGCTAAATGGCCATATTTTCATTTCAGTGTCATTTATAAAAAGCAGTTTTATGAGATAGAAATGGAAAGACAAATTTTCCTGTGGTTGCAATTAAATAGAAATAAACTGTTTCTCCATATGGAGGATGCAAATGTGGATTCCACAGCGCACATCACATGCATAATGCAACGTGAAGCCAGTAAGACATCTCACCTCCCAGTTTTGGATCTAAAACGCAAGCTGAGACTTGGCCAGATATACTGTGTGTATTGAGTGACTGTCATTGTAAGTGGCATGATGCTTTCATCTGTAAAAGAATTTTCCAAATACTTTCTAAAACTTCAGTGAAAATGATAAATCCATTCGGTCCAACTGATTTGCATACATATAATTTAATGTTGCATCAGTTATTTCTTTTTCTGGTAAAAAAAATCATATGATTCAAGTTGAACCAATTTATCCATCTTTCCCTGCTTTTATTTTAATTCGCTCAGAGGTTCATAAGATGCTAACTGGTTTGTATTTAATTAAGAGTTATTTCGAACATGAAGGAAATATTTTTTTTTCTCAGCTCTAGAAGGTTTCTCTTTTATGGATATTAATTTTTAGTTCATCATTAAGACCAATATATGCTGCCATTCACTTGCTAAGTTGTCATCAATTGTGATATCATGATTCAAAAATACACTTGGAAAGAAAATCAATTTTGTGTACCTGCGTTCCTGTCTACTGACATCTGAAAAATATAATACAGTGCCCAGAATTTTGAAAATAGAGAAAGCATAATGAATTTGGCTTAGGAAATGACAGATTGCAGCATCCATCTTCAAATCTAGAAATGTTTCATGCATCCACTTAAGTGAATACTTAGCAAATAAAATATAATTCTAGCCCTATGCTCACTTTAATCTGTTACTCACAGTCTTATGTCCATTTATATTTACCTGGATAAGGTAATATGATCATAAATATGGTTTATTTGCTGGGTGTTTTGAATTTCTTATCGTCTTGTTATTCTTTCATTGAAGCAAAGCCTCATTGGGTTCAACTGATAAAGGATATGGAAATAGCTGTGGAAGACAATCTTTATTGGGAATGCCGTGCAAGTGGCAAACCCAAACCCTCCTACCGATGGTTAAAAAATGGAGAGGCCCTGGTGCTAGAGGTAAGATAATGCACCTGCTTAATCCCCCCTCCCTTCCCACTGGGTGTTAAATAAATGCTTTCCTTAGTACTTGGGTCCAAAGTAAGCTATTGAGCTTGCATGCTTTCTTTTGCATCTAAGGAATGGTGCAGGGGGAAAAATATAAAATCAAGTACCCAGTCTACCAATGAGGAGATCTTTTCAACATTGCTTTTCATTGGTGAAAGGTGATTGTGGGTAAAATAGCATACTATGTTTTTTCAAATTAAAATTAGAGAAGGCCTTACTTTAATCAAACATAGAATGTAATTTCCTTTTTCTGTTGACAACTTGGTGTGGCCTCAGAAGAATAAATGTCTGTATTACTTGGTTATCTTGTTATGTAAGTATTTATTTTCTCCATCATTTTTCTTCTCAAGTCATGTAATTTTTGCCCTTTTTTGTGTACCGTCAATTATATTCTTTCAAATTTCTATACATAACCTTTCATACTACTAAAAACCCTGGTAAGTAAGTATGTTTCCCAGAACCCTTTTTAATGCACAGAATTCATAATGTTTTTAACTTGCAAGATTTGAAAAAAATGGTGAAATCCTTTCCAATTGGTGAGATAGAAATCAACCTCGTGGTACATTTTTTAAAGTCTGAAACTTTAACCTTAGGGAAAGAGAATGAAATGGTCTCCCTATTTTACCTCTTGCTTTGTTGTTTATTTTACTGCTACACTTTTGGACTGAAGAATGTTTATTCATATTCCCAGTGTGTAGCTACTATGTTAAATTAGTCTTTCACATTTCAAATAAGGAAAAGGTTACATTTTAGGTCAGACTACCTAATACTCTGAGAAAAATTCAGAAGGTGTGGTATAATTGAAATGATAGTCAATAGTATTCATTTGTCTTCTAAAATGGTATAATTGTTTTTATGCAAGACATTTTTGTTATCATCTAGGAGAGAATACAGATAGAAAATGGTGCCCTTACAATATCAAACCTAAGTGTGAGTGATTCTGGCATGTTCCAGTGCATAGCAGAAAACAAACATGGCCTCGTCTATTCCAGTGCTGAGCTCAAGGTCGTTGGTAAGGCTGACTTTCTCTGTTGTCGTAGGTTTTTTTCCTTAAATCCTCCGTCGTTGATAAAAGCAGAAATACTTACTTTTCATATTAGATTCCCTTACCGTATTACAACATGATCATTCGGAGTTTCTAATCAAGGTGTACATTTTAACAATTTCTAAAAAGCACCCAGCAATTATAGCCAGAAATAAGGCCTAAAGGTAGAAATAAATCAACAGTGGAAGAAAAAAGTGTTGGCCTAAAATATCCTTATCCAACTCCAGTAGCCATTGATATCAACTAAACTATGCCTTTTGAAAGAATAATCAGTTTTAATGTTCTTTGTTGTTGGTCCAAAAAAAATAACACACAAATACCAAAATTTCAGTCAATCATATTTAATTCAAAAGGAGTTGCTCTTGTCCTCATTAACCCTGTTAGAAGCATCGCACATTGGACACACCTGAAGCCTGAATTAAGCAAGACTCCACTGCTTGAAATTTTAAATTACTTTCTTCTTCTTGCACTTTAGGTATAGGAGACAAAAGAAAATGTCCTATCATGTTTAGAGCAATTGTCCAGAAGGGCACTTAAGTTGCAAATGACTAAAAATCTAACCAAAGTGCTATAGCACGGCATGGCATGAAAAGGAAGGAATTCATTGATTGAGGAGAATTAAAATTAAAATGGAGAATTTGCATTTCAGCATAACTTGAACCAGAGCTCAACTATCACACCATTATCAGGCTTAATATGATATTTCCCAACACGTTGAGTTCATTACCACTGTCAATCCAGTGGAAGAAAGATGTCTCTCTTAATTGCTCAAATGGAAGTCTCAGTCTTGCATGTCATTGTTCCCATGTAGCCTGATTTGTGTCAGTACCTATTGCTAATCCAATCCATATGCCCAGCAAGTTTTAAGGCCCTGCTTGATTTAACTCAGTCGTTCCCAACTGGGGAGAATTTTTTACCCAGGGAATATTTGGAAACGTCTGGAGATAGTTTTTGTTGTTACAACTGGGGTTGGCAGGGAGGAAGAGGACCTGTGTGTGATATTAGCATCTCGTGGGTAGAGACCAGAGAGGCATCTAAATATCCTACAATGCACAAAACAGCCTCTCACAACTAATAATTATCCAGCCCCAATATCAAATGTCAAGAGAGGTTATCATGAGAAACCCAGGTTTAATGGAAACCAGGTTGCTCATCTCTGGTGCCTGGAGGTTAGAAATGCATCCTCTATACCAGGAGGGCTGATGCCTGGGGTAAATCTTCAACTGCACATCTGGCTTTTGTTATCCATGACAGAAGTAGCATATTATGACAAAAGAGGGGGGATACGCATGTAAGTCTTAAGCTGAAACACTGCAGTACCCTTTTAGGGAATTAACCTGATGAGCTGCAGTTTATTCATCTTTAAAATGGATGCATTCCTACTGAATGTGGGGTTGTGGCATAGGAAAAATTATGAGAAATGTAAAAAAACGTATATTTTATTTAAATATTCACAGATTTTTTGTTTTAGTAAAAAATTTTCTTTCAGGGTCTTAATTTTTAAGACCAACAACCTCTGGAAAACATGTCTTCTTTACCACAGTCAAATATATATCATCCTGTAATATGATTCACTTTAAGATCTCCCCTAATCAAAAAAATAAATTACATGCACTAGTATTTGCCATAAGACACAGCTTGAGATATTTGGGACATGTGCTAGGTTCTTATCCTTCTTTCCACAGTTGTAGTGAAACAAAGAGGGATTTTCTGATTAACATATCATTTCCTTCAAGTGATACATTATTATGTATCTGGAATGTTCAGCTGTGGTTTCAGGATTCACATCCCATGCATTATTAGGAAACATAATGTTTATTACATTTGATAATATTTAATGTCATATTATAACACTTAATGTAATATGCACATTATATTACTTTTCCCTCGCTTGGAAATTCAGACTCACAATATGAAAATTGTGTAATAGAACTTGATATATTTTACGGATGAGAATATTAATTCAATACTCGTCCTCCATTCTAAGAGCATTTGCTCAGCCCCCGTTGAATACTAGGCACTGTGCCAAGTGCTATGTCCTGTAGGTCAACGAGAGAGACCAACCTTATTCCTGTCCTCATGAAACCAACTTTTAAAAACATTCTATGCTGAATGTTTTCCTTTTGTTTAATAAACTCATGACTGAAAGCTATTTAAAATTTTCACAGTAAGCTAAAAACTTCTGTATAATAATTATCTCATGATTTAGAACCTGCCTGAAAACACAATGGCATGAATTACTGTTTTAGCATTGAAATCCTGAGTGTGGCACACAGTAAACCAAGTAAATCAAGCAATGACACCTTGCATGTAAAGCAAACTTTAAAAAAGGTTATGAAGTCAACCTTTGCAATTTACAGGAAGTTGTTTTAAATGATCCATTAATCATTTCTCGTCTTTCTTCCTTTTCAGCCTCTGCTCCAGATTTTTCAAAGAATCCAATGAAGAAGTTGGTTCAGGTGCAGGTGGGCAGCCTGGTGAGCTTGGATTGTAAACCCAGAGCCTCCCCGAGGGCTCTCTCTTCCTGGAAGAAAGGAGATCTGATGGTGCAGGAGCGTGAAAGGTATTCTATCCTCCACAAAGGTGATCTTGTACTTTCTTCCCACTCTCTGTGCTAATGTCCTAGTAGATTGTCAGTGTGAAATGAAAGGAAGTAGCATTTCATTAGAAGGTGAGCTGTTTAAGAATCCAAATAGTCATTTTGTTTTGTGATGCTCTCATTATGATAGTAATCAATTTTTGAAATTGAAAAACTTTAGCGATATACCTACCTAACTTCTTCCCACATAGAATACTTTCTTTTAACAAGAATTTTGAGCCCCAATCCCCTTGGGAAGATGCAACCAGAACAATAAAGGAATGTCAGGCCTAGATGCAGGCCCCACATCACAGGACAAAGAAGAGAAGATGATCTGTCATGACAGCACATGCCAAAGAAATACCAGTATTGCTATTACTGTAAATCCCAGAGCCACAGTGCCTGGTTCAAATCTTCATTTTGCCTTTTACTTGCTCAATGGAGTGACCTAATCTTTCTGTGCCTCATTTCCTCCTCTGTTAATGGCATGATAATAGTAGTCCATGCCTAATGGTTAAGAGGATTATTGTATGGATGAAATGCATAAATTATTAATAAAGCCCTTAGATCAATGCCTGCTGGAGAGTAAGAATACATATTGGCTATTATTACTATTTATTTATTATAATTTATTATGCATATTTATATAGTATTGTTGCAAGGTATTATGTTCAGAGCTTGTGATAAACAAAATAACAGCCCCAAAGGGTCGATATCTTTATCCTCGAAACCTGTGACTATGTTACATTACATGGCAAAAGGTAATTAAAGTTGAAGATGGAATTAACATTGCTAATCAGTTGACTTTAAAACAGGGTGATCATCCTGGAATATCTAGAGAGACCTAAAGTAATCACCTGAGCCCTTAAAAGAGGAAGAGGAAGGCAGGACTTCTGACCTCAAGAACTATAAAAGAATAAATTTACACACTTGGTTTGTGGCAATTTGTTATAACAGCAATAGGACGTTTAATACAGAGCTCTGTGTGAATTCTCTCCTTCAGATATCTCTGCAACTAATGAGAAAAACTTAGAGGGATTATGTAACTTGCCTAAAGTCACATAGGCAGGATTTGAATTCATGACTGTCTGACTCTAAGGCATAGTTACTAAGCTTTATGAGTGCCACATTTCGTATAAGGAGCCCAGAATCTTAGAGGTGGCCTTAGCTTTTGAAGTCACGGAATCCAAATCATTGCTTTTGGAAAAGAGAGGAAAACAAACAAGAAAACCGTAAGCCAAGAAATGTGGATTTGCTTTTCTAAAATCTCAAAGTCATATTGCAAACAGCCAGGTTAGAGTGCTTTAAATTGTAGTTCCAAAGATGCTTTTATGTGAGTTGGTTAAGACAACACAATCTGCAATTCCTCCCATATTTAACAGGAAACATCTTCATTTAAAGGCAGGTATGGCAGGATAACGGAGCAGAACTGTGAACTGAGTGGTTACACACAATCCAAGCCAAATTCTGGGCCTCACAGAATAGTTTTCTGGAACAGGAGGTTCATTAGTAATTGGAGTTGGATTTTATAAGCCAGTTTAAACAAGTGTAGATTTGTAGCGCAGACTAGTTAATTTTGGCAATGCTGGGAGTTAAGTTTTCCTCCTGAACTGCTGACTTTTTTGGTGATCAAAAAACATTTTAAATAGTTTTAATTGTATACATAAATTAAATAGTGATTATTTCCCAAGGACTTCAATGCTTGGCACAATAGTAAACCCATTCGTCCTCACAGTAGTACATAGGCAGAGTAGGCAGAGGTTTTTTAATCTTAATTTTAAAAAGAGGATAAAAAGATTAAGAGATTTAGCTAAAAGCACACAAAGAGAGATTTACCCACACATTTTACAGTGACAGTGCAGGGAAGTGTTTAATTTCCAGAATCTAACCTGGGACTTCTGACTTGGCCACATACTCCTTTGGTGTCA
>CAUYRT010107797.1:0-31522 GCA_963574885.1 Lepilemur ruficaudatus
AGTAGTAGTTGTCATTGAGAGATATACCTATCTTAATTAGATACATTAGTCAAAGGAACTTCACATTATTTTTTAACAAACTCCTCTGTAGCAATTTTTATCTGCCTGTCACTGTTATAAGCTATGAGCTATTACTTAATCTTCCTAGCCACTCTGTGAAATAGGTACCATTATTATCTTGTTACAGATGAAGGAACCACCAGGAAAATAGAACAGGAACTCAGAATAAGAAATCCATATCGACTTTTGCACATGGAAATAGAACCTAATCCAAATCACCCGATGGAAATTTGTATTTGGGGTATTGTATGATGGAATGAGGGAAAGAACTGGGAAATAGGGTCTCTTACTTGCAAAGTAGAGTGTTCCCAGGAGAAGAGATTTCCATGTAGGAGAATTGAAGAAGGGGACTGATTACTCTGTGTGCAGGAAAGGCAGCTATGAAGGCAGACTGACCTCCTTGTGAAGGTAGAAGTCTCTGGTGCTCTTCTGTTTGATAACAAAATAAAAATTTTATGTTAGCTAGAAACTTATGTTTTTCCCTGCTAGGGCTGCAGTAGAGCAATTTGCATATACATGTACTATGTGATGTGCTTTCCTGAAGAGACCAAAGGAACATGGCGCTCTTAGGGAAGGCGGCATAAGCTTACTGACTGGACTAAGTTCCATGTGGTGATTAGTGGTATTGTTGGGCAGTCCCAGCAGAACAGTCTTAGAGGAGTATTTGACAGAAATGTAAGACCAAATCTGGTAACCCTTATGGAATGGTGAATGCGTCTCTGAAAGGGGGAAAGTGGGAACTAGAAAACACTTGTATTTCGTAACACACATGAATTTCTCATACTTTATGAGAAGAATATCAGCATGATTTCATATTTAATCCTCAAAATAACTCAGTAATAATAAGACACCCTGATGGCATGTTGTAAGTTAAAGAAATCGCAAATCCACTGGTAACCTATCAGCAATGATACATGTACTGCTAAAATAGAGATCGTAAGACCGACGGAATGGACTCTTTGTGGCAATAAGATATCAAATTATAAATAAGATTTAAGGCCATGCCTGAGAAGGGTTAAGTCACGTACCTCTACACTTAAAGAATAAATTATGTTCTAACTGCTGCAAGGTTTTTCTTTTTCTCTAACAGCTAAACAAGCACTGGCCACAAGATAAGCAATATTAAAATAATTTGCAGCCACTGACTGTCAGACACTGACTAACTGACCCCCCATCCCACAAGCCGCAACTACAGCTTTGATTGGATAAGAGACTGATTTCAGTAACTTTCTCTGAATAAGAGACCACTGACCATGGACTGGTTCTGGCCTGTTTACAGAGCTTGTACACTGAGTGCCTTTATGTTCCTGCTTTACCTTTTGACATATAGGGCCAAATTTTACTGCATTGTATTGTTAAGTCTCCACCCCAAAATGAACACGGGATGCATATAACATGCATGTTTGCTTTTACACATGCCCGCAGCCCCACTTCATGAATATTTATATCTCCTCCTATAACCTGTTGAATATATGTTTGCTTAGCCAACCTGCTTGGCATAAATTCCTGTCTCATCTTTCCTCCTTAAAAGTGCCTGCTTTTGGTCTCTGCCAGAGGCTGTGCATGCCAGTCTGTCAGGATGGCCAGCTTGCAAGCTGCAATCCTTTACAAGAAATAAAGTTCTCTCCACATTTAAAGATCTCAGGATTCTTCCTTTAAAAAGTTTTTTATGAGAGTTACTGCTTTATCTGCAGCAGATGGTTGAATTCTATTTGGACGACAATGTATACGTGAACTAAAGTCTATTATCTAAAAAATTATAGATCAAATGAAAATAAGCCTACACTGTAACCTTAACCAAAGGATGCAAAACAAACTAAATTGACAATGATTAGGCAAACAGTCCTGTATAATTAAAGAGTAAGACTAGTAATAAATAAAACTATGACCAACTCAGTATAATACTGTCGATGGTAAGAATGGGTACTTTAAAAAGTAAGAGGACTTTCGAGTATTTGCAATGCATAAATAGTCAGCACTTTGGAAAGTTGTTTAACAACTAGTAGAATGCTGATTTAGAGTCCCCGATAAATTCTAGGTTAGGTCTAATTCAGTTTATAAATACCATATTGTAGTAATTCTTAATAACTCACTCTGTAATAGCTAGGCATGCTTTGGGCTTCATGTGACAGAAAACTCCAGCAGACAGTGGTGTAAGCCATAAGAATATTTATTGTTTATGTGCCAAAAGGCTAGAGGCATATTGTTTGAGGATGAGATTACCATCTCCAAATTTTAGGCCCTTGACTGATGTCTTTGTGATTCTTTTGATCTTTCCTACAGATCATGTTCTCAGATCTCAGAATTTAAAGACAAGAAGCAAGGCTGAGGCCAGAGTGGTGGGAGATCTCCTCTCACATGAGTGTGTCTTTTCATCAGGGAGGTCAAATCTTCCCTAGATGCCTGCCTGTTGGACCTCCTCTTATATCACACTGGCCAGAACTGGGTCCATGGCCATGTAAGCTACAAGGGAGACCAGGAAAATAAATATATAGTATTTTCCCTCAGGTTCTAGGGAGAGATATGGGCAAGGAAGAAGGAAGCTGGAAACGAGTGTTGGCTAGTTCATTAACAAATATTGGACATATTTCCTTTCTTAGTCCATTTGGGCTGCTATAACAAAATACCTAAAACTTGGCAATTTATAAACAGTACAAATTTATTTCTCACTGTTCTGGAGGATGAGAAGTCCAAGATCAAGGTGCCTGCAGATTTGGTGTCTGGCGAGGGCCCATTCCTCATAGATGGCGCTTTCTATGTGTCCTCACTTGGTGGAAGGGGAAATAAAACTCCCTTGGGCCTCTTTCATAAGGGCCCACTTATGAGGGCTCTACCCCCTAAAGGCTCCATCTCTTTATTTTATTGTATTTCAACAAATAAATTTTCAGAGGATACAAACATTTAGGTCAGAGCATTTTCCATGTTTAAAATACTTTACTTTATCTAAATTCTTAGTAACTAAGTTATATGGCACAGATCTTTCATAAACAGGTCTTTACCTAGCTCTCTAGATCCTTCCCACCCTCTCCCATAGGCAACTGAGGTTCTGACTATTGTGGAGCAATTGTAATTCCTACACCTCAGCATCCTGCCCTATACATCTTGGTCTTCACTTTTATGTTCACCCTTTAAAAAAACAGTCTGTGAGCTGGGTGTGGTGGCTCATGCCTGTAATCACAGCACTTTGCGAGGGTGAGTCAGGAGGATCACTTGAGGCCAGGAGTTCAAGACCAGCCCAGGCAACATAGCAAGATCCCATCTCTACAAAAATTTTTTAAAAAATCATTCAGGCCCCATGATGCATGCCTGTAGTCCCAGCTACTTGGAGGATTGCTTGAGCCCAGGACTTGGAGGCTACGGTGAGCTATGATGATGCCACTGCACTCCAGCCTGGGTGACAGGGTGAGATCCTATCAATCACTCACTCACTCAATTAATCAATAATAAATAAATAAATAGTCTGTAAAGTATTTTTCAGCCTTCTCTATGACCCCACACAAAAGTCATGCTTTCCTCTAAGATTCCACAGCATCCTGTATTCTGCTATATCACTTGATCACATTGTTTTGTGTCTGTTTATCTGTCAGTCTTCCTCACCAAACCCTGAAGGACAGGGTTTTATCACACTTGCCTTTGGGTAACACCTAGCACAAAGCCAGACATGTAATACTAGCTCTATAAAAACTTCTTGAATGAATGGATAGATGGATGGAAATATAAATATTTGATTGATGGATTGATATTATGCAATCCATGCTGTCTTACATGTAAATGTCCTAGATCTATCTTTGATTTTCTTTTTTCATTTTTTTCCCCTGAAGTTTTGTTCTCCAGCACATTCTTCCCTGACACTCATCTTACCTGTGACGCACAGTACTGAGGGGCTGCTGCCTCTCTGGGCTGCTGTTTTGTCCGTTGTCACTCCCTTGTGGGCTGCTTCCTAAGCCTCAGGTGCATCTGATGTCTTGCTGCATTTCCAAAGGGTCTCCTCTGTGTTGTCTGCCTCCAATACCACGAGGCTGCTCAATCTCCACGGGCCTCAAAGAAGCCCTGTCCACTAAAACAGCCTCCCTCTCACCTCATCGCTTTGTTGCCAACTGTCTTTACTGATCTAATTTTTCTCACTCTACCCTTTAATGGGAGAGAATATTTATCTCCATCAGCAAAGACTTTGTAACAAAAGGATATGACTGATTTTCAATTTGAAGATCTTCACCATATCCAAAATAGAAAATAAGAGAACACACTCTTTCTAAGGTTCTCCCTGGTTTCCTTACTTGCCCGGCCCTGTTATGCCTGATGAAGGGAGGGGAATGGGAAGAGAGTTCAGCAAGAAACATTTCACTCCTTCCTGCCTGATATTTATTTATGATTTTGAGAATGCTCTGTCTCCAGGAGGGAAATAACGCTACTCTTCTCAAGTTGTCTCAGATTTTCAAATGGGCTTAAGTACTGATTTCCCTAGACATCTGACCTAACATATTCTACACAACACAACTCTGAGGTTGAATTTCTAGGTGCAAACAGGGTATATGGGGAAGAGTTGAAGGACTTTGTACTCATGGCTCAGAATTAAGAACAAGCTGAAGGATCTGTCAATGGACAGGAAAACAGAAAAGGTACAGAGGTTGCAGGAGGGCAGGCTTCATGAGTTTTCATAACCTGAACTGACTTTAATATGATTGATTAACTAAGGAACATTATTTATATTTTATAGATTGCATTGACTATAATTGGATAGGGATTGAGAATTAGCACCAATCAGAGTAAAACTGCTATTCTTTTTGCAGCCAGCTTTGTTTAAGTGGCTGGGTGATAAAAGGATGGGTGATGAAGGTGATAAGAACTGTCTTGAGATAAGCACTGAGCTGATGGCAGTTCTGGAGGTAACTGGAAAAAGCAATTAGTTCTGCAGTGAAGTGGAATTGGTCCTCCGAAAGTATGGGAGAATTTTTAGTTGTCAAAATAATTAGTGTGTTGGGAGATTATTGGTAATAAGAGGGTGGAGACCAGAGGTGCTAAATTCCCTGCAATGCACAGGACAGACCTACACAAGGAAGAATTATCTTGCCCCAAATCTAAAGTGCCAAAATTTATAATTCCTCAATCTGCTCCTGCTCCAAGGACAGACATGGCAACTGGAGAAAAAGCAGTGTTTTGGGTTTATAACTATACATAAAACTATTAGAAAAACCTTTATTGTGGACATTTTGAAGTCAAAACTCAATGGTCCCCTCATGCCTCTTTCTCCTTAAAACAAAAGTTTAGTCTTTTTTTTTTAAATCTATTTTATTCTTTTACATAACAGGAGGTTTCTTAGGAAGGCAACTAACAACCACTTTTAGCACTGCAGATAGTAAAAGAAAACATACTTGTTCTAACTCCCTTAACTAGAAGTGGTGTTTACTGTACTCATCAGTTTTCCCCTCCACTTTGGGCAACTTTTAATTCAAAAGAAAATAATACTGTTCAAGAGGGAAATGCTGGCAACTTATATTTCTTTTAGTTGTTACAAATAAATCTGGAAGCATCTTTAATTTGCCTTCACTTTAGACTAAAATTTAGCTTAGTATGCTTATTGTCTCTTAGCACTTTTTAAAAATTAATTAATTATTTTTTTGAGACAATCTTGCTCTCTCACCCTGGGTAGAGTGCAGTGGTGTCATCGTAGCTCATTGCAATCTCAAACTCCTAGGTTCAAGTGATCCTCTTCCCTCAGGTTTTTTTTTTTTCTTTTAAATAAACACATCTTCTTTTGTTGATAAACACTCAATGTTCATATTGATAGTCCATAGTGGAAGTTAATCTGTCTTGTCTTTGGTTATTTCCAAGATTTTCTCATCATTCCTAAGTTTGATTGCTTTATCCTACAATCTCACTATGTGTGAATTTGTTATATTCATCTTGCTCAGAATGATGTGTGCATCTTTAGTCCGAGGTCTCATGTCTTTATTCACTTCTGGACGTCTCTTAGCTGTTTTTTCTTCAAATCCAAATCGTTTCATTCTATCTTCTGTTTCTCTTAATTCCTTTTTCACATTGTCTTATTATTTCTCTGTGCTTTGTTCTGTCTTATTATTTCTCTGTGGATTGTTTTCATCGATTTAGCTTCAATTCACTAATTTTTTCTTCTTCTGTCTCTAAACCATTATTTAACAAGTCTATTGAGATTTTTTTCAAGTGACTCTGTTATTTCCTTGCTGTAGTTTATAAATGATCCAACTCCTTTCAGCTTTAATGTTTTGCTCGTTAAAAAAATTCTATCTCTGAACATTTTAAGCATGTTTATATTAAAGTCCCGTTTAGATTACTACATCATCATAGTGTGAAATCTCCACTTTGTTTACCACTAAACTTTCTCATAATTTCTGCTTATGAGTTCACCTTCTGTAAGAGTTATCTTTGCTAGCAGTATCACATGGGCGCTGGAGGCTTCCCTTGGGAGTGTTTTCCCATGGCCTCTACTGAGGTTCTGAACTGTCATGTTCAGACAATTTGAGATTTCTGCTTAACATGGGTGTAAATTTAGATACTTTCACCTGAGCATAGGTTTGACTTTTCTGTACAGACTCCTCCACATCTCTCGCTAGCTGGCTGTCTCTGGGCTCTGTTTAAAGTCTATTGGTGTCATGGCAGGAAAATTCTTTCTTGGTTTCCCGCTTTAAGCAGTGAATCCAGTTCTTGCTGCGTACGAGTTCTGCACCTTGAGCCTGCTATTAAAGCCTGATTATGGTATCCTGCTACCTCATGGGAAGGGCAGCTTTGAATTTCTTTTTACTCTGAAACTTTTTCTATTTATGTAATCTGAAGATTTTTTTCTGGTGTTGAGCTTGGCTACAGACTGTTAAAATAATTTAAAATGTTCTATCCAGATATCTGTGCTTTGTTTGTTTGTTTTGGAGGAAAGAAAGGTTTTTCCCTTCTGCTTAGCCTACCATCTGAACTGGAAGTCACTCCAGATCTTATATGTTTACCACAAAAGTGTTTGTTTTTTTTTTTTTTCACTCTGGTACAGGTTAGGTGTTCCAGAAATGGTAATTGAATTGTTGTATAATTAAAGTTTACATCATATTTTGGCCAAGTTGAACCTTGCATAAAGGAGCTTTAAATCAACCTTATAGAAAATACATAGAGCAAGAAACTAATTTTGTTTTTGGTGGTATGTCAATTTGCTTACTCATTTTATAGTGGAATTTTTTTCCCTGTTTTTCACTATGTAATTGCCTGTTAGACTAATCTGAGAAATTGATTCTTTATAGTTCTATAATTAAGTGATAGAGCTTTGGGCTTTGGTCTCAGCAGATTCTGGGTTTAAATTCCAACTGTCACATTTAAATGTTCAAGTCACATAGTAGGCACTCAGTAATCACTTGTTGAAGGAATAAATTCATGGATGAATGAGTTCACTGAGTATCAGTTCCTCCCAGGCAAAATGTGGCTAATGATAGTAACCACTGGATAGGGCTTCGAGAATTGAGTGAGTTCATCCTTGTAAAGGATCCAGCATAGTGGCTAGCACAGAGTAAGAGCTCAACAAATGTTAACTATTATTATTCTGTAGAGTTACTTGAAAGGCATATTTCAGAGCCTGGACATAAAAGAATTAAATAATTATGTATTCCTCTTACTTTTTCTCTTATTTTCTTATTGCTTTCATCATTTATATCTTCTTTTGAAAAATGTCTACTCTTTGTAGAGTCATGCTCACAGATGGCACTAAGAACCCAGTTTGAATTCATAGTTCTGATTTCCCCCAGCTTAAATTTCTGACAAAAACATTTTGATACTTTTATATATTAATAACAACAGAATGGTTGTTTTTCCGGGTATTTATTACATTATTGGAAAAATTAAGTCAAGAAAGTAGAAGCTAAATAGAGGTCTAGCATTTGTGTACCAGTGGAAATTTCATATCATGTTATTTTAAAGGAGATGGGTTTTCCTGATTTAATAGATACTAAAAATAAGGAAAAAATAAAACGCAAATTTCCTTGAGGTCATTCTAATTTTCACTGATTATCTTTTTAAAAGGAGTGAAAATATCTTGAAGAAAATTAGATCATCCTATAGTTTTGTGCTATTATTTCTCCTTTAATATTCAACTACCATTTATATAATTTAAACTATAAATTTTAGAATTCTACTGCATTTCCCTGCTTGATAATAAATACGGAAACTTGTAGTGCCATCTTGTGAAAAAGATGCAGAAGTGCATTATATTAGTTCATTTGAATAATTTGAAATACAGCACAGGAGAGGGATACAGAGCTGAAAGTTGTGCATAATAAAGATTAATCAGCATATTTCTGTTAACGTTGCTAGATTTAATGTTACAAAATAGAATATAGATGGGTTTTACACCCTCCCAGATATTTCTGTAGCATGGATAACAGCCAGAAAAGAAAGGTTAACATATTGAGCTGAAATTGTGAACTACCAAATTTCAGAACATTTTGATTCCAAAAGGAAAAGGAGAAGAGGAAAAAGTTATGCCTAATGCTCTGAATTGCAAAGCTGTGTACATGATTGAAGCAAAGATGCTGCTAAGCACAACTGAGAGGAGAGGGACTTGCTCCCAACACTGAGTAATTCCTGTACCGTGTGCTCATCAGAACCTCCGCAAGACAGGGACACTCTGTAGTTGTCATAGGAAGAATCTGGCGAGCTAACAGAGGCTATTGCAACTTACAGAAAAGAGTTATCCCTTATGAATAAAAGTGATTCCCAAATATTTACTTTACTTTGGTGTAGGAAGGAAGATACAGAGAGCATTTGTTTTTAGGCTCAATGTGACAGGTAAGCAGATGACAGGTAAGTTCAAGGCCCTTTGGATGATCTGATCAAATAGAAAAAAGCTGCCACTTGCCCATGGATTCAGGAGCACCGTCCTTGACTGCTTCTGACATTCGAACACCCCTCGTGCTTGTATGTTGAGAATAACTAAATATCATCAGGCGAGTGCAGAGATCTGGGAAAGGTACTAAAATGGATTTGTATTTGAGGCTTTACAGGGGGCCAAGTGGAACGACCAAAGAAAGCTTGTTTTTGTTAGGATGGGATAATAGAAAGAAAATGAAGACTAGCAGGCAGAATCTACAGTGCAGTGGTAGTTGGGGGTGGGAGGGGATTGGGTGAGGTGAAGGGATGACAATAGCACTGGAAATGGAATCTCACTTTTTTGTGGCATCGTTTTGATGGCCAAAAAATAGCTTCCAGGAAGTAAGTATGCTTAAGAAAATAGCAAGGACAAAAAAAAAAATGGGAGAACAGTAATAATGAAAGGCTTCATTTGGAAAAAAAATTGGATCGTTCCCTTATGATCCTGCTCCTATTACTAATATTTTGAGTTCCTTCTTTGATCTACTGGCCCACAGGAGTTGTCTTCAGCTAAATAATTTAATTGCCTCTACTGCCTGCTCTATGTCTAAGGAAGTGGTCATGCACATGCAGTGAGGCATGAAACTGAAGGAATTTTACTCCTAAAACCTTGCTTTGAATTTTCTTGCCTTGATGGATTTAACTTAGATCCTTTAATGCCATAATAATTTGGTTTCATATTGAATGTCCTTTGGGCTTTCATTGTCATTTATTTTTTTTAAAGAAGTTTTCTATGAGTTCAAAATAATCCTTTTGGTGAAAAGGCAATTCAATTATAGTGACAGCATAAAAGGAAGCCAATGTGATACAATTCTCTATTGAGATCAGATTTACTGCTAAACCCAGATGATTTTATAAAACCAAAATTTGTATTTGCATTTCAAGACACTTGACTGAGAGGCTTGATCAGAACCTAGAGCATCAAATAAAAGTGAATCTCTCATCTAAATAAGGCAGACTGAATTAAGAGTTTAAGTGACTCTTTTAGGGACCTAAGTTACCACAGCACAGCCGTGTGTGCAGGTTTGAAAGCATGATTGTTAGACATCAGATCTCCCCCAAAACCCTTCCACTCATAGGCAGCAGGAAAATCTCCAGTTCCTTCCATATCGTGGAGGCAGTTTCCCGTGCCACAGGAATCGTTAACACACTCATTCCTAACCTTACTACAAAAGACGAATACTTTGTACTACAACTCATTTTACTTTAAAAGGCACCATTCTCTGAAGACCTAACTTGTCTGTTCAAAATCATGGCTCCACCACTCAATGGCAACATGTCCTAAACCTCTCTGACTCAGTTATATTTAATCGCAAAATGGGGTAATGTTAGTCTCATAGCCTATAACATTTTATAAGCCATAATGAGATAGCAATGCTTAGCATATTTTACATTCCCCTAAGCATTGCCTATTATTAGTATTATTATATGCAAAGAATCAACATATAAGTGTATACGTTTATACACTACTAGTGATCATAGAGATGAGATCATAAAATTCAGCATTGTATGCCTGGAAAACTGAACTTTCTGAGTGGTGACCAAGGGTGAGATGTTATAAGACAGAATAAGGGAATTCTGTAAAGATTTAAGTGAAACCCAGAGGAAAATAGTGAAGGAGAGAGATGTTTTTGTAGACATGCAGAGAAGAATATTAATTGTTGGTAGGTGCTTAATAAATTTTTAGAGTGGGAATTGATAGCAGAGGTTCAGATTAGGACCAGAAATACAGAAATGATTCAGGGGCAGCCTAGGGGGTTACTGAGCAATTAGCACAGACAGGAGAGATTTGGGACACCCTCTACTTTCCATTCTCAGTTTCTCACATATTTATCATAGCATCTGTAATTCTTTATTGAACTTAATTGTTTATATTCCCATCTTCCTCTATTGCTATTCCAAATGTGGTGCTAGGACTAGCAGCATGGACCTCACTTCACCTCTTAGAAATCAGAAGCTGAAGCCCTACCCTAGACTTACGGCAGTCACTTGTGCATTTTTAACAAGATGCCCTGGTGTTTCCTATGCACATTACAGTTTGAGAAGCACCACTTTCATAGACCTTAAGCTTCTAGCATGGCGCCTGGCACTTAGTCAAAGCTTAATGGAAGTTTATTGAATGAATTAAGTTGAGTTCCTGGAGGCCACCAAATCAAGTTCCAGGTGGAGATGAAGAAAGTAATTTCATCCCCAAACCAATGCCTTGACCTCGAGCTCAACTTCTACAGTGACTACAGAAACTGAGACAAATCATCTGCCTTGGCCCAGGGATAGAAGGAAGGTGCTGAAAGAAGAATGGCATGATTAAGAACTGGAGCTAGCGTGCAGATGGAGCCTGGGAAGGAAGGGCAAGAAATAGTCCAGGGAGCCCCTGGGAGTATGTTATGAGAGTCCACCCACAACAGTACAATACATGAAGTCCTCCAATGATTCCCGGTGTCTACACTGAGGAAGACTGTGTGTGGCAGTGGGAGGGAAGGACAGGAAGTGGTACCCAATTTCTGGGGAAGGTGGGTTATCAGGGAGCTTTGTTTAGACAATTTCCTTAAGGATCTTAAATTGTAAAAGAATTATGTAGAAGAGGCTCTACCTATTCCTCCTAGATCACATTTTCAGATGCACATAGAAATTTCCATTTAAATAAGTAATAGTTAATCATAATATCTGTTTTTGAGTTGACCCTAAGATATTGGATATGCTGAAAAGGACTTTGAAGTATTCACTTAAAATATAAATTTAAAATATTCATTTTCTAGACTTTCTTTTTTGTTTTTAAATGCTATCCCTGTGTTTTACCTTAGCTTTAAAAAGACAGAACCATCTTGAATCCTTTCTCCTTACATGTAATCTATCTATAATTCTTATCTAACCTTTCTTCACAATTTGTCTCCCATACATTTCTTCCTTTACATTTCTGAAGCCACCAACCTGATTCAGGGACTCATTACCTGATGCCTGGGACAGTCTTCTAACTGGGAACTTGGGATCATGGTTGGAACTCTGGAGTCAGGTGGAACTGGGCTTGGTTTTCTCTCCATCTCTTGTTACACATGTGACCTTAAATTACTTAACTTCTCTGTTTCAGTTTTCTCATCTTTAAAATGGCAATAACCATGGTATTTTCCTTGGTTAATTGTTATGTAGAAATAAGATAGTGCCTGTATGTAAATTAAAACACATCCTACTGGTTAGGAGCACAGACTCTGGAGCCAGCCTGCTTGGTTCAATGTTTGGCTCCTCAATAGCTCTATGTCCTAGAGCAAGTAGTATCTATGACTCAGTTGTCTCATTTGAAAAGTGGGGGTAATGATAGTACTTACCTCATAGAAGTTTTATGAGGATTCAATGAACAAAGTGCTTCATTATATCTGATACACAGTAAGTGCTATCCACTTGTTTCTTAATTTAACAACTGCACACAGATGCATTCCAAATTTGTTTTTCTATTGCCTGACTTTAGTTTCACTGCTGACTCAATTCGTCCATGTTGATCCCTTATGAATCTTTCTAAAACATCCTTCTCAGCATCAGATAGAATGTTGCGGCCACAAATAACAGGAAACTTGACCCATGGTGTCTTAAACTAAAATAGATCTGTTTACTTAATTGATCATCTGGGAGAAGGTGGACCCAGAACTGACTGAAGAGTTCAATAATAACATCAAAGACCCAGGTCTCTTGAGTCTTCAGAGTGTAAGAGAGATCTTTCCTCATGGAGCCAAGATTGCTGCTGAAGCTCTAAAGTACCACATCCTTACTCAACAGAAATCATAATATGAGGTCATAAGGGGAACAACATGGAAAAAGGTAGAAAGTTGATTTTCTCCTTATACAGCTTTCTCTCTCTTTTTTTTTTAAAGTGTTTTTCCAGAAGCACCCAGTAGATTTCTTTTACAGCTCATTGTTCAGACTTGTGTTACAAGTGGTTATCATTCATTAAAACTAGGCAGACCCAAAGAAGGGATGGTTGTGAGAAAGGCAATTAACAGTGCCTACTACACTTTCATAATGTCATAATGTCATAATGTCTTGCTGTGAAAAACCCTTTTTATGTTATCTCATTACCTGTTGAAAATGTTCTAACCTTCCTCAGCAGGTTTTGAGACTCTCCCATGATGTAGCCTTTCCACTGTCCCAGTCTCATGTCCATGGGCCTCCTCTATAAATCTACACAGTGCCAAACCATCCTGTTAGCCATCACCCAAATGTGCCTTGTGCTTTGCTTCTGCTATGGTCCAAATGTGGTCCCCAAAATTCATATGTTGAAATTTACCAATGTGATAGTATTAACAGATGGGGCCTTTAGGAGGTGATTAAATCACGAGGGCTAAGCCCTCATGAATGGGATTAGTGAATTTATAAAAGAAGTTGAAGGGAGTATCCTAGGCCCTTTTTGTCCTGCTGTCCATTCTGCAGTGTGAGGACACAGTGTCCCTCCCCTTCAGAGGAAGCAGTCTTCAAGGTGCCATCTTGGAAGCAGAGACCATACCCTCACCACACACCAAATCCGCTGAGACCTTGTACTTGGACTTTCCCACCTCCGGTACTGTGAGGAATAAATTGCTATTATTTATAAATTACCCAGTCTGTTTTGTTATAGCAGGAGGAATGAACAAAGTTATATTTGTAGTTGATTAATTATCTGGATATAGCTATGTATTCTTTTATTCACTCAACAACAAATTCCTGAATTAATTGAACACATACTACTTGTACAATATGTGTCAAGCAGTATGCTAAGTCACAATGCTTTTGGCTCTACACAACTGCTTCAACAGAAGTTGACTGAGACAGGTAGTGTTTTTTATTATCTCCCTTAACAATTGGTAGGTGGTTGCTAGGTGGGTAGAGTGGTTTAATGACATCTGGTCTCAGGGTTGCTATGTCTGCTTCTCCTGACCTCACAGATGCAGTGTGGCTGCTGCAACTCCAGATGTCACATCTTCACACAATCACATTCAGAAGCAGGAAACAGGGAAGTACAGGACAGAGTTTTGTCCCACCATCTTTTTTATTGTCAGGATGGAAAAGCCTTCCCGGGGATTTTCCAGATTTCCTACTACATCTCAATATCCAGAATCACATTAAATGCCTTTCCCTAGACCACTAGTCCCATCTTCTTTGAGATGGAGAATCTCCTGAGACATGAACTAAATTGGGATTCTGCTAATAAGAAAAAAGGAAAAGGAAATGAGTTTTGAGTTGCCAAAACAAAAATGGCCTTCCAGATGAGTGATATACACATGAATAAAAGGGGCATAGTTCCCATCCTTATGAAGCTGACTCCCAGCAAGGGAGACAGATATTAAATCTAAAACATAAAACTATACATTGTGATGAGTGATTAAAAAGGTATTAAATAAGGAGTTGAGCAGTAGGCTGATATCTACTTGAGGCAGGGTATTTCTGGAAAGACCTCTGTAGGGGGGAACATTTAAACTGAGACGAAAGAATGAGAATGCATTAGCCATGTGCAGAGCCCAGCGGAGTGTGTAGAAGCAAGTATAAAGACCCTTGGTTAATACTGGGGAAAACAAAAGAAAGCAAGTGTGGCTGCTGGTTAGTTGGTGGTATCAGATTGGAGAAGGGTGGAGATGTCCAGCTGTTCAAAAACCCACTTTCCTCTTCTTTTATAGCACTAGAATGTAGCTGGGTAAGTGAAAGCCCAACTACATTATATTTCTCAGGCTTCCTTCGTTTAGGAGGGCCCCATAGAATGTCAGTGGGTGTATATTCCTTTTGGGCCAGTGCCTCATACAATAGGTGTGCCTCCTTATCCTCTCTTTTCCTCTCTTCCCACTGGCTGCACCATCTTCATGGCTGTTTAAACTTTGGATGTTTAGATGAGTAAAGTACTAAGTATACTTGCTCTCAGAGTGTTGTCCCACATCAGCAGTAGCACCATCACTGAAAAACTCCTGAGAAAGGCGGACTGTTGAGCTTCAACCTGGACTTCCTGAAGTAGAAAGTCTGGGGGTGGGGCTTACCAATGTGCACTTTAACAAGCCCTCAAAGCAATCCTGATGCACGCTCAAGTTTGAAAACCACTGTTCTAAGAGAAGGAGGAAAACACAAAATGAAAAAACCTGAGTCCCTGAATGTCCAAGTGGAACAAAGCTGGATATATGAATCTGAAGCTTATGCGAAAGTTTTGGGTGGGAGATTATCAGCTTAGTATGATAGTAAAGGCATGGGTAAGATAACCTAGGGAGAGAGTTAGAAGAAAGAAAACAGAAGAGGACCTAGGGTGGAGGCATGGGTAACTCTGACATTTGGAGGGAGGGAAGAGGAGGATTTGCTTGCAAAGGCTTTTGAGCAGTGGTGGCTGGATAAATCGAAGGCAAACTTTGAGTGGGAAGTTAGGGAAGTCAAGAGGGTAGAGCGTTTCAGGAAGGAAGCTGGGGCCCCTCTGCTGAATTCAGAAATTATCCCCCCCTTAATGAGTAGCGCCAATGCATTTTTGGAGAATGGACTTTGACTCAAGTTTGGGTGTGATGGAATAAAAATAATCCCATCCTATCTTGCCAATGTTTGGTTCAATAATGAACCTGAGGCCCAATTCTGGCCAATAAGATGCAGGGAGAACTGTGTTAAAGAGTTCTGTGAAAATTCTTCCTTTCTCTTATTAGAAAGCAACAGGAAGCACTGCTGTCTATTCTTCCCATTGGATATGATAATACAGCTCTGATTGTAACTGGCAGCCATTTTATGACCAGGAAGTGACCATGAGAATACCATTTTAAAACCATAAGTTTAAATGGTTTAAAACCATAAGTTTAAAACCATAAGTTTCCTCATATGTAAAATGGCAATAATGCTAGCATCTACCTCATAAAAGATAAAGCTGGCACTTTGGATGCCAGTGCAGAGACTAAAGGAACCCAAGTCCTTGATGACATGGTTGAGTGTCAAATCTACCAAACCAAACTTTATGTTGTGCAAGTTAATACATTTCGTTGTTGTTTAGTCAGTTTAATTTAGGGTTTCTGTTACTTGTAGCTGGAAGCAACTTATCTGATACAGTGATAAATGAAGGCCGTTTCTATTTTTAATTGTCAGAGAGTCACTGATTTATTTCAAATTCTCAAGAAAGATTATTTGTATGAAGTATTGTTCAACGAGTATTGTAAAGCACTTTTCTAATAAAATGGAATCAGCCACCTAATCTTATAAGACAACAAAAAAATCAGCTTAGGAATAATGGATTAAGCATTTTACTTATCTGAGAATGAATATATATTTCTTATTAATGTATTCTACAATTCAAGTCATATTTTAATACTAAAACCTCACTGAAACTAATTTTTTGAACTCTCATTTGGCATAAAAGATGCAAATATTGAAAGTCTATGTTTTATCCTTCCCTCAACCTTGAGTAATTGTAGGAATTGAAAATTGGGTCTATGGAAAGAACATCTTGAATATTAAATATGCAAAATACTATAAACATGAAAATATATTCACACAAAGTCAATGGTTTGACTGGTTGAAATATTGATATCTTAATTTCATTTAGAAAATTGATTTATTAAAATACAATGAGGCTTAATACTTCAAATTAATTTTATTTACTACAGGAACACTGAGGTTGTAGAAGGAATGTTAATTTAGAAATCAGGAGCTTTTTGTATTAGTTCCATCCCTGGCACTGGTTGTGTGGTCTCAGGGACATAATTAACCTCTTGTTACCTTCTCTAGCAAAGTGCAGAGAGGTTGGTAACCTGTGAAGTCCTTCTAGTTCTATAATTCTATAATTTAAATTGCCTTAATTTTCTAAAGTAAAAGTAACTATGGACACATTTTTATAAGCACAAGTTACCTACTCTATTTCCAATTCCAAATTAGTAATTGTTTCTAATTCATACCTTTGTCTCTTTTCAAATATTTCTATTTGGAATTATTTACTATGAACAGGTAGGAAGCTCCCACACAGATGAGTTTTAATTAAAATACCTGCTACTACGCACTGGCAACATACATTATTTAAAGAGAGGTGCAAATAGATTGTCATAATGAAAAAGGAAAATTTGCTCTTTGTGTTGGTTAGAAACAGGATTAAAATTAAGCATGATCCTTAAACCAGCAATATATTTCATAAACTATGAGATTATCATTAACAATATTCCTACTGAGAATGCCACTGTCTCAATAATAGCGTAGTACATGCTGTGTCAGCAGGATGAGTTTTGAGGTGTGGTTTATAGCGTTTGGTTTGTGCTGCAGTGTCTACTATGACAAACATGTTTCCTTGGTTCAGTGACCCAAGCCAGCATGTGCAAATGTGAGCAGCAATGATGATTTTCTGTGTACTTTCCTTGATCTTAGTAGACTAATGTTATGCTTGTTTCCTTTGATCTACTGTTCCTCACATTTCTCTCTTCACCCCCGCCCCAACAAAAAGACTTGTGTATTATACATGGCTATTAATTTGGGGCATTTTCTTAGTAATTCACTGCCTTCTCTAATTTTAAAAGGCAGTAGTACTTAACCTTTGGCTTGATAAATATGATTCAATTGAGTTAAACTGCTGTTCTTCTGGAACTTAAAAGGTAAAATGCCAATATAAATATGTGGTAATTATCACCAGAACTGTTCATTTTTAACTATTAAATTTAAACAAAGAGCAATTGCTGTTTGTTCATGCAAAACAAACAGTGCCTGCTTAAGATCTTTTTGATTAATCTGCTTCCCTGCGTGCAGATTCAAGAGAAAACACTGCCTCAGGCTCAGTACACACATCTATGGAACAAAAAAAGCTTTGCTGTCCCAGTCGATTGTTAGGGTTTTCCCAAAGAAGGGGTTCAGTGGTAAATAATGCAAGATCAGCTGGGGGAAGGGAGATGGAACTCGGGAACAGGCCAGTACATCCAAAGCTTGGCAGATATAGCCTAATTCTAGAACAGGGTCGTCGGAAACAAAAGGCGTGCTTTGTTGTTGGGGGAGGGTGGTTGAATAGGTGAAGTAGAGGGATTGACAGAGAAGGAAGCTGTTATCATAGTGCCAGGTCATACTAGAAATTGCATCTATTATAAAAGAAGATAATAAGGAGAAAACTTTTAAAACCAAAACTGCCTAGCAGAGGTGATGCTGCCAGTACAAAGGCAAGACACATGTTCCTGGGACTGGGATGGGTCACCAGGAAGGACACCAAAGAGTGAGAGAGGTTGATAGAGTCAGAAGGAAAGTAGAAGGTGGCCGAGGTGGGCGGATCGCTCAAGCTCAGGAGTTCAAAACCAGCCTGAGCAAGAGCGAGACCCTGTCGCTACTAAAAATAGAACATAATTGGCCAACTAAAAAAATATATATATATAAAAAAAATTAGCCGGCATGGTGGCACATGCCTGTAGTCCCAGCTACTTGGGGGACTGAAGCAGGAGGATCGCTTGAGCCCAGGAGTGTGAGGTTTCCATGAGCTAGGCTGATGCCACGGCACTCTAGGCCAGGCAACACAGTGAGACTCTGTCTCAACAACAACAACAACAAAAAACAAAGTAGAAGGCTGTGTTTGACCCCGCTCCCTCCGACCCCCTGCAATCCTCCTTCTGCTTCCCAATGTGAATCAAAATCCACAGAAAATTACAAAATACAAAATGTGGTTGGATTTCTTATAGAAACCAGTGTAAAGGTGCAGATGGATGTTCAGTACATATGCAATGAAAGGAAAAGCCCTTCCAGGGAGCTGTGGGACATTGCAGGGAGGGCTGCAGATGGGCACAGGCTGGGATGGCAAGGGAGCCCCAGGTGACCGCTAGGTTACACGAGAGGAGTGATCTGATAACTGCCTACTGGACTTTAGGCATTGGCTGGATCTTTTATAGCACTGGTGTTACCAGATAAAGGGAGGGCAGAATTGGGCTCAATCACCTTGGGAGTAGGGCAGGTGGGAACAAGGTGATGAGATCCCAGCCGCTGGCAAGAGACACTGGCTGAGCTCCCAGAGAGAGCCAGGGCTCTGACCATGTGGTTAAGGTTGTGTGTGTGAGTGGTGTTGGGAGTTGGGAGTTTGCGTGTGGGAGGTGTTGGCCAGGGGAAAGGAATTTTAAACACCCAGATGGAAGAAGCCAGCTAGGCAGCATGGCCCCCAGTGGAATTATTTACAGCAGTGGTCCCCAACCATTTTGGCACCAGGGACCGTTTTCCAGGGAAGACAATTTTTCCACCAACCAGGTGGAAACCAGGTGTTTCAGGATGATTCAAGTGCATTACATTTATTGTGTACTTTATTTCTATTATTATTACATTGTAATATATAATGAAATAATTATACAACTCACCATAGGTTGGGGCCCCCTGATTTATAGAGTTCTCTTAGATGGATCTATGGGCTCAATGAGCAACTCTATCTCAGGCTTGAATATTTCACACCCTATTGGTTCTTTGGGTGAAGATGTTGATATACAGATTCCCTATCTTCTCACTTAATTTTGAGGTAGGGCAGGTAGATAGCAGATGCAGGAGACCATCAGGACTATCTAGCAAGGGGCTAAGACAGGGACAGGAATTGACATCAACATGGACAAAGTGTGATTTCTGAAGGAGGAGACTTGTGAATAACCTATTACAGAACAATTCCAGACAAATGCATGATTAATTATATGACAAAGATGAGATAAAAAGGAGGGCATTATAAACACTGATTCATATATTAAATAAATGTTGAGAAAATGCTATGGGACAAGAACTATACTAGGTACTGAGGACACAAAGATGAATGATATCATCACTGTAGCTGAAGAAGCTACCTGTCTGGTAGAGAAACATGCCAGTTAAAGAAAAATTAAAGCCTGATATGTTATATCCGATGCAAGCACCTCATCTTATGAAAACCCAAAGGAGGATACCAAGTTCAGCCTGGGAGCTAGGGACAGCCTCTCAAAGGAAGACAGTCACGTCAAGTGGGATGTCAGTCTTCCTTTGTAGAGAAAGAGACAGATATCTGGAACAGGGAGTCCTGGAGTTCAACTCCTTTTTTAAGGAAAGGTATGCACGGAAACTAATGATCAGCTCTGGCCTTAAATCAGGGACATGAGCGAGTTAGGACAGACCATGGGGATTATGCAGCCAAGTTTCCTGGAACAAAAGTAACCCCAAAGTCCTTCTTTGCCTCCTGTGTTGTCCTTCACCCTGACTCTCACCCAAGAGCAGACCACCTACCTTGGACCCTGTCAAGCTGAGGCTGCAGGGGCTGCCCCCAAGCCCATGGCTCCTCCTCAGCAGCAGATGAGAGAACTGCAAAGATTGCCTGCACATGGCTTTACCATTTGATCTCTTTTCTCAGGCCAGGGAAAACTCCTTTCTTCTCATGGCAATCAATAAGATGCCTTATAAATGACCAAATTTAATAATATTCCTCTACCTTGGGGGAGAGTTTATGAAGGGACAGGGTGAGAGGAGGCATGACCTCTCCAGAGAGGTCAAGAGTGCTGTATGCATTAAGTTTTGAAACATAAAAAAAACTAGAAATGAGTATTCTTAATCAAGGGAACCATATGCCAAAGATACCAGGCATGAGAGATCCTAGTAAGTCTAGGAAATGCCAAGGAGCACAGCATGGCTGGACGCTGGGGTGTGAAGGAGGATCATGGGGGGATCACTTTGTAGAGACTGATGGGTCATTGGATGACTGATTGGATGCTTCTTGCAGAACTATCACTGGCTCATATGAAAAGCCCACTTAAGCCTATTCTGCAGTTTACTTACTACTATCCTAATTCTCTTCCAGTCCCAGAACTTATTAAAATGAGTGATTAACTACATGCTCACTGCAAATTGGAACGTGTTGGAGAGAGTCCAGGAGGAATGAGTTTCAATTAGTGTGAAGGCAGCACTGTAGTCTTGGGGGAGGAAGCTATTGGGCACATTGGGCTGAAACTCTGGGATTAAGACAAGAGAGGGCATGAGCCACATTGTAACTCCCAGGCAGCAGACTGGGATGAGAAAGAAGCTCGCTGACAGGAAGAGAAGTGAGGTGAATCTGCTTGGTTCAGAGCCTTGAATAAGGGGTAAATATGGATCATTTTATCAGCACCTTAAAACAAAGTAATACATAATGACTCCCAACCCAGATCTAAAGAGAGATTTACCAAGATTTTGAGGGAAGGGTACTGTATTGGTTATCATTGGTGTAAAACAAATTAACCCAAAACTTAGAGACTTAAAACAACAATATTTATTATCTCGCAGTGTGTGTGTGTGTCTGGAATCTGGGCCTGGTTAACTGAGTGCTCTACTGCAGGGTCTCTCACAGGCTGCCAAGTGTCAGCTGGGCTGCGGACATCTCAAGGCTCACCTGGGGGAGAATTCGCTTCCATGGTCACTCACATGGTTGTTGACAGGGGTTAGTTCTCTTTGCAGATTGTTGGCCAGAGGCCTCCCTCAGTTTTTTTGCAACATGAGCCTTTCCATAGGGCAGCTCGCAATGTGGTATCTGGTGTCCATCCCCGGGCAAATACAGAAGGCTTAGCAATCAGAGCCTTTTGGTAACCTAATCGTGAAAGTGACATCCCATCGCTTTGCCGTTGTGTTTGCTAGTAGCAAACAGGTCCAGTCAACTCTCAGGGGGGCGTATGTGTGAATAGGTGGGAATCGCTGAGAGCCACCTTAGAAGCTGTTCAGCACAGGCAGTGAAACACAGGAGGAATAAACCCCACTAAAACTCTCACTCTGGGGGTAACGCTGGAGATGAAGCCTGAGGCTACAGATAAGGGAAAACACGAGAGGCTGAGAAGAGGAATCCTCCTATTTAGGCATTTAGAGAAAAGAAGAGACTCCAGAAGGTGGCAAAGAAGAAATACTGTCAGGATGTTTCAGGAAATATGTGAGGCATGTGCTGGGCAAAGATTAGAATTCCACTTTGCTGCTAATAACTTATTAAACAGAATTCTTCTGCAGCTTGCAAATCTTGAGAGTGAACAGTCACAGCTAGATGCAGATTCTCCCCATAAGGCTGGTAAGAGGGCTCCTGATAGGCCCAGACTCCCATCTTCATGTTTAGTAATCACAAACTTTTTTGGCTTGTAACATATTTTAATCCCACAGAAAGGCTGGTTGGCCTGCTTATGTTATATGACCACTACTGGACCAATCATTCTATCCGGGAGGGTGTGGTACTACGATTGGCCTACCCTGAGACTCATGCCCACCTACGTGGCTAAAGACTGAGGCCCCCTGTTGTAGTAGTCATTAGCACTATTTAACAAGTGTTTCCACTTCCTTTCATGGGATTGTACATCCTAGTACCATTGGAGTAACTGGTGGCCACGTGACTTTCTTTGACCAATGCAAGTGAGCAGGAGTGATAGGTGTTACTTCAAAAAAAGAAATGACAACTTTGTTGCCGTAATTTAATTTATATACCATAAAATCCACCCTCTTAAATTAAGCAATTCAGTAGTTTTTAGTATATTCATAGAGTTGTGCAATTATCACCACTAATTCCAGAACATTTTTACCACCCCCAAAAGAAACTACATACCCACTGGCAGCCAGTCCTCATTTCCCCCTCTTCCTCTTCCACTAGCCGTTAATAATCTATTTTCTGTCTCCATGAATTTGCCTATTCTGGACATTTCGTATAATATCTGGCCTTTTTGTGATTGGCTTCTTTCACTTAGCATGTTTTTGAGGTTCATCCATGTTGTAGCGTGTATTGGTACTTCATTCCTTTCTATGGTTGGATAATATTCCATTGTGTGGGGATATACACATTGTGTTCATCCATTCATCAATTCATGGACATGTGGGTTGTTTCTACTTTGCGGCTATTAGGACTAATGCTGCTATGAACATTTGTATAGAAGTTTTTTTGTTTTTTTTTTGTGGAAGTATGTTTTCATTTCTCTTGGTTATATAAGTAGGAGTGGGATTGCTGGGTCATATGGTAACTCTCTTTCTTTCTTTCAAAAAACTGCTGAACTGTTTTCCAAAGCACCTACATCATTTTACATTCCCACCAGCAATGTTTAAAGGTTCCAGTTTCTTCACCAATGCTATTTATTTTCTGTCTTTTATGTTTTTTTCCTTTTATTACAGGTATACAAATGATATTTTCTGTCTTTTAAATTTAACAATCCTTTCTGGTATCTCATTGTGATTTTGCTTTGCATTTTCCTAATGACTAATGATGTAGAGCATCTTTTCATCTCCTTACTGGCCATTTGTGTAACTTCTTTGGAGAAATGTATATTCAGATCCTTTGCTCATTTTTTAACTGGGTTGCTTTTTTTATTGTTGAATCATACGAGTTTTTTGTATATTGTGGATATAAGTCCTTTGTCAGATATATGATTTGCAAATGTTTTCTCTCATTCCTTGGGTTGTCGTCTTACTTTCTTGATAGGGTCCTTTGAAGCTCAAAGCTTAATTTTGACAAAGCCCAATTTATCTATTTTTTTCTCTTATTGCCTTTGTCATATATCAAAAATCTCAGGTCACAAAGATTTAATACTATGTTAAGAGTTCTTTAGTTTTAGTTATTAAATCTATCTTTATAGTTATATTCTATACTTACGTTTTCCATTTTGCTCTTATATTTAGATCTATAGTCAATGTTTTTTATTTCAGCATATTATGGGGGTACAAATGTTTAGGTTACATGTGTTGCCTTTCTCCCCCCTTCCTCCCCAGAGTATAGTCAATTTTGAATTAATTTTTGTATATGGTATGGGGCTCAACTTCATTCTTTTTTATGTGGATATCTAGTTATCCCAACACCATTTGTTGGAAAGACTATTCTTTTGCCATTGAACTGTCCAGGCACCCTTTTCAAAAGTCAACCATAAATGTAAAGGTTTAATTCTGGCTCTCGATTCTATTTTATTGATCGATAGGTCTAGCTTTCTGCAGCACATGTGTGTCTGTTCTATGTGAAAATTTTAAGAGCCAGTGAATGATTTGCCACACTTTATTCCTCTGCCCCTTGACTGGCAGTGCCCCTTAAAGAGGCTGGAATCTTAGTCTGGGTTCCAGAGTGATGGTCACCTGGAGAAGAGCCCTGAGCAAAGTACTCTGGGACAGACAGTATGAGCGAGAATTAAACTTTTATTTGAACTTACTAATATGCAAAGTTTGTTTACTGGCCTGTCCTACGAATACAGAACTGCTATGAACAATTCTACACAAAGTGTGGGTAGAATCCACCAAAACACCAGAACAAGGAAGATGAGAAAGTACACTGGACAAGCAAAATTTTAGCTATAGGTTTTAAACTCCAAGGGCTTTAAGATAGCTCTTATTGTGTTTTATATTTCTCAATGTAGCCTGGGGAAATCTTGGTTACCTTACCAACATGAGCAGACTTAACTACTGTGTCCTGGGTTTTGGTGTTCTAGCAATTCAGTGTATAAATGGCATCTACCCTCAGAATCTTATACTTTAATTGGGAAGACATATTATATCATGGGAATTAAAAAAGAATACAAGCTACCATGTATAAGTGGTGCTAGAGAGGCCTAAACGAGAAGAAATGAGGCTGAGTTGGCATAGTTAAGGAGGGCTTCACTGTATCGTGACTGCAGTTGTGCTCTCGGGGACAAGCAGAGCTTGGATAATCAAAGAGGAAAAGGAAGATGCATTGGTACAGGTGAACAGAGGGGTTGGCAAAGAAGTACCAACCTGCTTGGGAGGCAATGAATAAATAGACCTGTCAGAAGAAGTTTTGATGAGAAGTAGATGTCAAAAGAGTTTGGGGGCTAAATTGAAGAAGTCTGTGCATAATGAGTCTAAGTTTTATTCTGTAAGTAGTAGGAAAATATGGAAACTTATGTGGAGAGAAAAATGTTTGTCTGAAATTAATCATGTGGCAGTGACATTAGAAACAGTAAAGGTAATTTTATTTCATCTTCATCACCTCTGAAATGACCATTAACCTATGTTTAATGTATCTGATTTGCCTTAGCTCATCAGTACGGTTCTGTGGAGACCTGGAAGTGCCAATTACTTCCCTGGTATTCTCTAAACTAGAAGCCGACTAGCTGAATATTACCATCTGATATTGGGGTTTTCTAAATCGGGTAGTATAGCACCAGTACACGGAATGATTATGTGTATCAAAATGGCCAAAAAACATACTGAATGTGGGCTTCAGATTTTTGGATCCATTGGGGCCTTGCAAACAGACTCCAGAGACAAATGGTAGACTTTAATAGTGAGGGAAATTGAAGACTCAACCATCTGAATGTGGCAATTATGAGCCATTTTGAGTGAGAGTTAGCAAATATTTTCCCAACTGTCAATTCTAAGAAACATGCAAACAGAATCTGTGTAAGTGAATGCAGCAGTGAACCTGTGTCTCTGTTAAACCACAGAGAGATGAAATAAGCTGATTTAAAATTTCTAAAGGGAACTTAAACCACCTGCTAAGTTGTAGAATTTAATTTGCAAGATGAATACTTGGCAATGTGACACTTCTTTCATAGCTTCATTTGCTGTTTTAATAAAAATGTTCACAATGCTTTGGTTCCATCTGTTAGAGAGAGTGAAAACAGCTAACTGCTATTCAAACAACAAAAAATACAGCTTTCTAGAAAACTATACCCAGTGCCGCCAAAATGTAAAGAGGTATTTATAAATTTTAAACTTCTGCCGCACTTCTAAAAAATGTTATAGTAATTGCGCTGCATCTTGGACTCAACATATAAATAATTTATGCAAAAATTTTAAATTTAAATTATCCCCCACACTCTAAATGCAAACAAATGCTTTCAAAGTTATCATGACCATGAATCTTACTGCGGCAGGCTACAGATTTTCATTATAACAATTTGTAAGCAAATATTTGGTTATTTTTATAAGCCACAAATCTGGCTGAAGGAGAAAATGATGTATAATAAACAAAAACTGTGCAAACCACAAAGTATGTTTGTTACTACGTTTCCAGATTGGAGATAATGATAAGCTATAGTACAGCAGCCTCCCTATTTATTGACTTTCCATGTTTTTTTCCCTTAGAATAGATCAGAATTTTATAACTTTCAATGAGAATTATTTCTCAGGCACTAACTCCAGTACTTAATACCGTGTAGGCATGTGGTAGGCACAATCTATATGCTTGTTGAGTCAAAGAAGTGCAACAGTAGTCAACCTTACAATAAGGAGAGACAATGCAGGGAGAGATATAGAAATGGCAAGAAAATATGGAAAAAAGAAAGAAGAGCCTTTCTGACTTTCTGTCCCATGGAATTGTCTCAGACATTCATTTTAGTTTGTCTTACCCTGAGGTACCAGGTAAAACTGAACAGTTGTGCAGGGAGGAAAACAAAGGCTGACAATGACACACTGAGGGGTCTGTGGAATGTCCTGTTGTCTTTCCCATGATCTCTTCCCATCAGAAAACTGTGCATTTACTTTTCCTGCAGAAAGGTAGGGTTATGAGAGTCTCATCTCGTGATTCAATCTTGTGTTTGATTCAAGATGTCATGGCCTTATATATAAGTTCAATAGATAGTGAGGGTTAGTCTCTTTGAATATTAGTTGTAGATATTTGAGTTTAAACCTAGGCACTTTAAAGGTAAAGAAACTGAGACCCAGGAGGTTAAATGACGAGTCAGCTAATTACCCATAGAATAGGGAATAGACATAATAGTTCCTTAAGATCATTCTGAATTCTACCTAATTTAAAATTCAAATTAAGAAGGCAATGAACAATAAATAAATGTACTCTTTTACCTAGTCATTTCATAACAACAACAAAATTTATATCTCACTGTCAAGGTGGGTGAGAAGCACCTAAAGGAAAGACACTATGGTAAATGCAAAGAGAGGTATTAGTTTTCATACGCTTGGTAATGAAGCCAAGACTTGGAGACCAGGCTCTATGTCATACCAAATGGAAAAGTTTTATAATCTGTTTGGTTCCAAGTCTCCTCATCTGAAAAATGGGCACAATAATTACCCTATCTAGTTCACATGGTATTGATGGTAAAAAGAAAATTAACAAACACTAAAAGGTGTAATTTTATTGACTCATAATGGGGACAAAGGGACAAAGAGGAACAAGAAAGAGGAGAAAACATTCTAGTATTATCATTGGTAGGCAATTGATACCCATTAGGTAACTAATAGTATCTAAAGAAATAAAGGTAAATAGAAAAATAAAAATATAGGCCTTCCTAAATACCAAAAAAAAAAAAAAAAAACCTTACATACACACAAAGGAAACAAATTACATTAACAAGACTTTTAAAAACAACTGTCATTAGATAATATAACATAGAACAATGTGATAGCCCTAAGACCAGATATACCTATCACAGCAATAAATGTAAATAAGTTTGACTCACCTATAAAAAATATTTTCAGATTGGAGACCAGGAAAAACAACTTACTTTGTTCTGTATGTTCTGTATGTAGGAGATAGACACATCTAAAACTTTTAGAAGGATTGAAATTAAAGTATATCATTCTTCCTGTCAATATCAGATAAAGGGAAACTCAGAATAAAATTTATTTTATAACCGATGTCCTCTATAATGCTAAAGGGGACAATTGATAATGACGATATAAAAGTCATGAAAATCTATGCACCAATCAAGATAGCAGTAACATTCATAAAGCAGAAATGATAGAAATTATAAGGAGAAATGGACACAAATACACTAGTATATAAGACTAAAGTCTTAAAAGATGTAAACAACATCATTAAAAGAAATCCAGTTGATGCCTATTGAACTCTAGTCCAGAAAATAAAAAATACACCCTGTTTTCAAATGCCCATGGAGTAAGTCATAAAAATTAATTAATTATATTTTAGATCACAGAGTAATCGTCATCAATATATTTGATCACAATCAAACAACTTTGTGATTATAATCAAATAAAATAGAAATAAATTAGAAAAAATAGCCCTTTCATCCAATAATTTAAAAATTTTAAAGCAACTTGGGATATGGATCAAAAAGAGCTATAAACTAAAATTGCAGAATTAAAAAATAATAATAATGAAAACACTATACAACTCAGTGCACAAAAACCTCATAGACCTAAAAAAGGGAGAATAAAAGTAAATAAGTTAAGCTATCAATTCAACATGTTTGAAAAGAAAAACAAAATAAACTGAAGAAAACAAAAAGAAGTATTAATAAAGACAAAAGATTAATGAGTTTAAAAATAGAAAAATAGAACTCATAAATCTAAAACCTGAGTCTCTGAGGTAGAAAAAAGAAGTATACAAACTAGCTAGCTTAATAATGGAAAATACATAGGGAAAGTATAACTACATAAATTAATAAATGACAGTGGGAAAGTAACCTCAGAAGGAGGACATTCAAAGAATTCTGAGATTACTTTCCTCAACTCTATGCAAATAAATTGAAAAACCTGGATGAAATGAATAAATTACCATAAAAAGATAGAGAATGTAAACAAACCAATTTCTAAGAAAAAATAGCAGTTGTCAAAGCGTGATCTTCTTAAAAAAATTGCTAGGCCTAAACAATTTTACAGGAATTTCTGTAAAACGTTTAAAAATAGACAACTTCAATGCAATAGGAGCTGTTCGAAGCACAGAAAAAAACTAAAATTCAAAATCTATTTTTTCCATACATTTGCAAGGCCTATATAAAAAAACATTAAAACACAAAGGACACATATAAAACACTGGAAGTAATGGAAAGATATTATCATGTGCTTGATTAGGATTCAAATCAGTTTCTTCTAAGTTAATTTGTTAATTTAATGTGATCTCAATGAAAACACAACAGATTTATTTTACCTAGACAAGCTGTTCCTAAATTCCATGTAGAAAAATAGAAAAGCAAGAATAAAACATGAAGATTCTCTCTCTTTTTTTTCTGGCTAAGTTTTATTTATTGTGAGGTATTATAACCATCTGAAAAATTAACTAACAAGGTCTTTCTTGTTAAACTGGTTTTTAAGTTTCAATTTCCTACAGATACCTGAGTCTTTTTTTTTTTTTTTAATTTCAGAATATTATAGGGATACAAACGTTTTGGATATATAAATTGCTTTTGTACCGTTTGAGTCAAAGTTATAAATCTGCCCATCCCCCAGATAGTGTGCATCGTACCCATTAGGTGTGAATTTACCCATCCCATCTTCCCCCCACCTGCTTATTTCGGATGAATGTTATTTCCGTATGTGCAAATAAGTGTTGATTGATTAGTTACAATTTAATGGTGAGTACATGTGGTGTTTATTTTTCCATTCTTGTGGTACTTCACTTAGAAGAATGGCCTCCAGTTCCATCCAGGTTAATACAAGAGGTATTAGTTCACCATTGTTTTTTGTGGCTGAGTAGTACTCCTTGGTATACATATACCACATTTTATTAATCCACTCATTGATAAAATATTGATAGAACTTGGGTTGTTTCCATATCTTTGCAATTGTGAATTGTGCTGCTATAAACATTCGAGTGCAGGTGTCTTTTTTATAGAATGTCTTTTTTTTCTTTGGGTAAATACCCAGTAGTGGAATTGCTGGATCAAATGGTTGGTCTACTTTTAGATCTTTGAGATATCTCCTTTCCACAGAGGTTGTACTAGTTTGTAGTCCCACCAGCAGTGTATGAGTGTTCCTATCTCTCTGCATCCATGCCGACATTGTTGTTTTGGAACTTTTTGATAAAAGCCATTCTCACTGGAGTTAAGTGATATCTCATTGTGGTTTTGATTTGTATTTCCCTGATGATTAGAGATGTCAAGCATTTTTTCATATGTTTGTTGGCCATTAGTCTATCTTCTTTTAAAAAGTTTCTGTTCATGTCCTTTGCCCATTTTTTAATGGGGTTGTTTGATCTTTTTTTGCTGATTTGCTTGAGTTCTTTATAGATACTAGTTATCAACCCTTCACTGGAAAACATGAAGATTCTTAAAAAAAGAATAATGAAGTAGAACCTTAACCATACCAGATATTAATATATTACAAGACTTCCAGACAAATGAATAAAGAACCAAAATTCCAGAAATAGAGACAAATATATATTATAAATTAGTGTGTGATAGATGTGGCATCTGAAACCTGTTGAGAAAAGGACTAATCAAAAAGTGGTATTGAAAAAACTGGGTGCTTTCTGAAAAAAAATTAAAAAGATACTTCACGTTTTGTGATAGACAGAATTCCCAGATGACTCCCGAGCTTCCTGCCTCCTAGTGTATATGTCCTATACAATCCCATCCACTTGATTATGGGCAGGACCTACAAATATGTGTCATTCCTGTGGTTAGATTGTTTTATGGAGAAAGTAGAAAGATTTTGCAGATGTGATTAGGCTTCTAATGAGCTGACTTTAAATTAATCAAAAGGAAAATTGTCTTGGGTGAGCCTAATCTAATCAGGTGAGCCCTTTAATGGATGATCAGAGATTCTTCTGCTTGCCTTGAAGAAGTGAACATCTATGTTTTAAGGGGATCACATAGCAAAGGCCTTTCAGAGTTGACAATGATCCTTAGCTGATAGCCTGTAAGAGTGAGGGTCCTATAATCACAAGGAAGTGAATTCTATGAACAACCACGTAAGCTTAGAAGAGAATTCCAAACTCCAGAAGAGATAACAGCCTGGTCAACCCTGATTTCAGCCTTGTGAGACCCTGAGTAGAGGACCCATCTAAACCATGCCTGGCCTCCTGATCCACAGCAACTTTAATAAATGTATATTGTATTAAATCACAGAGTTGTGGTAGTTTATTACACAGCAAGAAATAAGAAATGCACACCTAATAACCTGAATTCAAAAAGGATGAGAAAATTAAATATACAAACTGAAACCATTATGTAGGGCAGAACGTAACTTGGATGTCAATAATTTATTCAAAAATATTTTAAGGAGGTGGTTTTTTAGTTGCTTTAAGTGGGAGTGTTGAATTTTCTAGCTTAGAGTTATCAGAAATGAAAATTTCTGACAATTTATAAATTAAGAATGAGAATACCAAAGAGGAAAAAAGTTCTATGAGATATAGCCAAAGCTCTATTTTCAAAGAATAATGCACACAACTAAAAAGTTGGGGGAAAAACTCAAAAAATATAAACAAAAAGAAAGCAGGAAGAACTTATTTAAAAGATTTTAAAATACAACAATAAAATAGACAAAAGCAAAAATAAAATTGATACGTAAAATCTTTAAAATACCTAAGATAGGCAAACATCAAAAAAATCTGACCAATGAAAAAACAGAGAAAAGAGAAATATATATCACTAGGAAAGAAGTGTTATAACCAAACATTCAGAGAAAAATCTTTAAATAATGATAGAATACTAAGTATAAATAACCATTTAGTAAACATAATGAGAAAAGATATTCCATTCAAAATAGTGTAAATTACCTACAAATAAACTTAATAAGAATGGAAAAAAAGAAAGCATAGCTTTTTTTTTTTTTGCTTTTGCCAATAGACATTTATTTTTTTAATTTATTTTTTTTTATTTTTTTTTGCAGCATATTATGGGGGTACAGATGTTAAGATTACGTACCTTGCCCTTGGGGCGGGGCGCAGGGGAGGCGAACAGACACCCATCCGGCGTCTGAGGCGCCCCGCCGGGGGGCTGGTCAGGCTCGAGGCACTGACTGGAGGGGGGATGGGGGCAAGGGCAATGTACGTAACCTTAACATTTGTATCCCCATAACATGCTGA
>CAUYRT010107799.1:0-13277 GCA_963574885.1 Lepilemur ruficaudatus
ATAAGAAGCAATGGTAATATAGCACCTCTTGTACTTTCCTGGATGGAGCTGAAACCCGTTCTACTAAGTGAAGTATCCCAAGAATGGATGGACAGCCACCACATGTACTCACCAGCCAATTGGTATTAGCTGATCAACACCAAGGGGACACATAGGAACAACATTTATCAGGTGTCGGGCAGACGGGAGAGGGGAGGAGGGGATGGGTATATACATACATAATGAGTGCGATGTGCACTGTCTGGGGGATGATCAGGCTTGAGGCTCTGACTGGAGGGGGCAGGGGGGTAAGGGCAATGTATGTAACCTTAACATTTGCACCCCCATAATATGCTGAAATAAATAAATAAATAAATAAATAAATAAAAACCTTCATGCCCTGGGAAAAAAAATAATAAATAAATAAATAAATAGATACACATACTGCATACACACTATACACCAACAATTTTTTGGCCATGGACACAATGTTTAAAAGTCCTGTAGCTTTCTAGATTCTTCTTGTAATTTGGCTTCAGAATTACATTACTTCAGTGAAGTAGTTGTATATCTAGGGGAAAGAAATGATGCTACTTATAGTGATTAGAATTTATTGCTTCTTAGATATTCTTACAAATTCTAGTACACACAAGATCTGTCAGGGAATCCCATGAAAAGGAAAACAATTAGTAACTAGAAATATAATTTTGACAGAATATGAGCCATGTCTATTCAATAGTAGTAACATTAAGCATGTATCAGTATTATAGACTTGCTTCAAATTAAGAAGGATTGATGAACAGACAGCCATTCCCCATTCACCATGATTTACACTAACAAATTAAGTGCCCAGAGGCCATGGTTTTAGAGAAGCTCAGAATGGAGCATAATAACGATTTACAGTCACTCTTCTAACCTTTAAATCAGTGCTTGATTACTAAAAGCTCTGTAGAAAGTGCTTTTGGATATGCAAAAAGCATTTAGGAATTTTTATAGCAAAAAAAAAAAATTCATGCATATTTTCAAGGCATAAACAATATTCAGGTCACTCAAATTTGTATGAGAACATGTCCATGCATAACAGAGCTATAGTAGTACATCCTAAAAATATTTTATATGCAATAAGTTATTTTATTTTTCAATTTCCTCTGAAATTAAATGTTGTTTGTTTCTGTGAAATCACAGCTCTTAACAGCAAGCCTAGAAACTACTGCCAATATGTTTATTGGCCTATGATATTCCAAGAAAAATGAATATGCCTGGAACATACCCATTTGAAAGTACTTTTGTTAGAAATAAATAAAATTAAGTAATAAAACAAATAAATAAATCTTCAAAATAAGACAATATGTCTGGGAAGTGCTCAGAGTAATCTTCATTCTGCATTCCTTTATTACCTCCATGTGGAAGCACTCGGCATTAAAACCTCTAAGTGCTAACCCTCAGAACTTCACAGCAGGTCACACAGAAATGTCAAAGTGCTATACATGGATTGTGTGTTAGCATTTCCTCAAAGTCTGATGGTATTAATATTACATAATTTTTACACAATTATTAGAAATACCTTGAAATTACAGATGCTTTGTTCAGTCTTCCACATAGAAAAACTTATAATATTTTCTTTTACTCTTTCTTTCTTTTTTTTTTTTTTTTCCTGAGATGGAGTCTTGCTCTGTCACCTGAGCTAGGGTGCCATGGCGTCAACTTAGCTGACAGCAACCTCAAAGTCCTGGCTCAAGTGATCCTCCTGTCTCAGCCTCCCTTTCAGATAGCTAGGATTCCAGGCGTGCCCCACCATGCCCGGCTAATTTTTCTATTTATAGTAAAGATGAGGTCTCACTCTTGCTCAGGCTGGTTTTTAACTCCTGACCTCAAATGATCCTCCTGCTTCAGCCTCCCAGAGTGCTAGGATATTACAATATTTTCAATCATGGTTCTAATATAGTTCTTTTAGAAATTAAACTTTATTGAAGTATAAATTACTTCCCATTTGATTTCTCCCTCAGTTCTGTCAGGTTTTGATTTATAGTTCTTGAAGTTCTGTTATTTGTGACTTTAGAATTATTATGTCTTTCTAACAAATGTCCATTTTATCATTATGAAATATGATACTTTATCACGTGTCTTAAAATCTACTTTGGTAGCAATACAGTCTTTCCAGTTTACTCAAATGTGTGGTTTATGTGGTATTTGCCTTACAACTTTTACTTTCAATCTATTTGTGTCTTTATAATTGAAGATCATCTCTTGTGGACAACATATATTTGGGTCTCATTTTTATATTCAGCCTGACAATCTCTGCCTTTTAATGTATACACTTATGTGATTGGGTTTATGTCTACCATCCTATTTATACATTCTCCACTTGTATCTTCTCTCTCTCTCTTCCATTTCTTGTTTGGAATAATGGAATATTCTTCAATATTACATTTCCTTTCTTATAAAAGTTTATTTAAAGTTTTCATTTCATCAATTCACACTTCCTTCTTTTCAATTCTCATTTCACATTTATCAGCTCAAAACATAATACTCTTAAGAGGGTATAATTCCACTTTCCTAGAATTTTTTTTATGCTATGTTGGCCATTGCTTATATTTCTACATATGTTACAAACTTCAACTTAAAATATTATTATTTTGGCTTTAATAAAACCCTTAACTTTTAAACAAATTATGAAAAAGGGAAAAAAAACCCAGAATATTTGTATTTTTATATGTAGTGGCCAATTTTTATTATTGCCTGTAAATCTGAATTCCTATACAGTATCATTTACTTTTAGTCTGAAGAATAACCTTAAATATTTAATATACTGTATTCTCTTAGCTTTCATTTACCTGAAAATATTTTAATTCTATTCTCTCTTTTTTAAGGATTTTTGGAGGGCTAGGTATAGAGTTGAGAGTTGCTATTGTTTTTCTTTCAGTACTTTAAAAATGGTGCTATTGCCTTTGAGTTATCATTATTTCTGATAAGAAGTTAGTCATCATCAGTATAATTATTCCTCTCTATGTAATATGCCTTTTGTTCTTTTGTTTTCAAGATTCTCTTTTTTATCATTACTTATCAACAGTTTGTGATATATCTAGCTACAGATTGCTTTGTATTTATCTTGCTTGGGAATTAACAAGATTCTTACAACTATAAATGATTTTTTGCTAAATAATAGAAATGATACTTCACATATTTTTGGCCTCATTTTCCTTCTGAAATTCCAATTACACATATGTTGTGTCATTCAGTTCAGTATTTCCTTGTCTTTTTTTTTTTTTTTTTTTTTTTAGCAGAGAAGGAGCCATGCAGTATTTTCAACAGTCCTAATGTAGGTATATATTCATTTTTATTCAATCTATTTCCTCTCATTGTTCACATTAGAAAGCCTCTCTAGATCTGTCTTCAAATGCTGATTATTCCTTATTCTATCTCCAATCTCCTCTTAAATTAATCCAGTGGATTTTTTTTAATTTCAGTTATTATATTTTCCAGCTTTTGATTTTCCATTTAGTCTTTTTGTTATAATTTTCATTGCTGCCCTCAGATTATATCTATTCACTCAATGATTTTCTTCTAATCATTGAACATATTAATAATGTTGTTTTAAAGTTTTTGTTTGCTAATTTCAAACTCTGGGCTATCTCAGAATCTGCTTTTTATTGTGTTTCTTCTTTTCACATTTTCATCACATTTTCCAGTTTCTTTGAATATCTGTTAATTGTTATTACATAATGAACAGTACCACTGCTGGTGGAGTTTATGCAGGCTTGTGTAGTCTTGGTTTATTCTCTGTTAGCACAAAAGGTATCTCCCAATCCCCTCTATATCATGGCATTCAACCTCCAAGTTCTGACACCATGAGACTATTATCACAACTTGGGTTTATGCTTTCTAAAGGAGAGTCTAGGGCCAGTATTGTTTATAGGAAGTGGTCCTGAATCCTAAGTCGCTGCTTTTTTTGTTTTTCAGCTGAATACCCAGGGAGATACCTGATCTCTCCACTCTGACTGGAACAGAATAAGAATGTCCCAGAGCACTGCACAACCCCAGGACTTTCTTGTCCATTCTCAACTCTGTGGCAACTGCTCTGATAAGCCCTGTGCAGTCTTGCCTTACACTTAACGCTGCCCAGCCTACAAGTATAGACTTGCAGAGGGCTCTTAACAGTGTTCTGCATGCATACCTCGAACACACATGCCTCTCTAATCTCAGGTGCCCTGCTCCCAGAGAGTCCTACTGCTCCAAATTTCCCCAAATTCTGTCCCTTCAGCTCACCTGGACCACCATACTGAGGAATCTTTGAATTATGAAATTTTGGTTTGTATGAAGATTAATAAACTATTAATAATATCAAAAGATACATCACATTTTCTAAAAGCCAGGCATCACACCAGTGTATGACATTATGGTGTGCTAAGACATATTAAGTTATCTCTTTCATATATTCTGATCCATTAAAATTAATCAAAATGCCTGTATTTTAAAATGTTATATACATATAATGTAATATTTTCCATGTTAACTATTTTAAATGTGCAATTCAGTGGTACTGATTATAATCACAATGTGTGTAACCATCAGGACAATCTATTTCCAAAATTTGTCATTACCCCAAACAGAAACTCTCTATCCATTAAGCAATGATTCCACATTGCCCTATTCCCAGACCATGGTCACCTCTAATTTACATACTTTCTCTCTCTATGAATTTGCCTTTTCTGGATATTTCATATAAGTGAAATCATACCATCTTTGTCCTTTTGTGTTTGGTTTATTTCACATAGCACAATGTTTTTAAGGTTTATCCATGTTGTAGCTTGTGTCAGCAATTTATTCCTTTTTTTTGGCTGAATAGTATTTAATCATATACCATTATGTTTATCCATTCATTTGTGTTGTTTCCATCTTTTGGCTATTATGAATAACGCTGCAATGAACATTGGCATGCATATATCTACATAAGTCCTTGTTTTCATTTTATTCAGAGTATACACCTAGGAGTAAATTTTCTGGGTCATGTAATAATTCTAAGTCAAACTTTTTGAGACAGAGTGCATATTTTATATAAAACACATCAGTAGGCATTAGAATCCAACAGTCTTTCTCCTTAAATATGTTTAAATATGTTTCATGTGTTTTATCATTTAAAATTTTTTTCTTTTTGTGTTATTCATCTGTACACATACACTCTGCCATAGATGTTTTCTACTGTGCTTTGTTTTTAATTTATTGTTATTTATTTATTATGTATTTTATTGGTGTTGAGAGTACATAAGTATATATTTTGTAATTTGACTGTTTCCATACATTCTCTAAGTTGGCTAGAGTGTTTAAGGTATCTTTTGTTCTTATATTCATCCCTTCCTTAATCTAAACTGCCTTTGATCCCCTGCAACCTGTTGCATCTAGTCACATAGCTCTTCAACTAGGAAATTAAAATTTTGCTATTCAAACTATGACAACTGAACTGAAGTAACCCATGAATAAAATAAAATAATGGTGACATTTTATCATCGCTTAAAAGAAAAAGAAGACACTATTGTAAATCTCATATTAGTAAATGCAAGCAAATGACAAAAGAATGAATATCTACAGAACAAAGCAGAAAACTCAAAGAACAGAATCTATTTTTATTCTGTGTGTGCTTATTTCTATTGATGTGGTGTATTGAGAGCTTGGTTTATGATTTTACGGAGGCCTATGGTCTAGAGTATTTACCAATAGCTGAGCAAGTTCATGTATATATGCTAAAATTGAATCAACCCATGTTTCACCAGAGTTCCTTAACTTCCATAACTGTATACCTGAGCATACCTCACAACCCTGAACTTGGGACATTACAATTAATATGACTCTCAACTGTTTGGCAGTTTCTAAGATCAGGGAAAATGCCATTGCAGAATAGTTGGAGAGCAGGAAGCAGACAAACCAGCAGAGCAAATCTACTAATATACGCCAAGTGCAGAGTGACTTTGAGCCACCCAAGACTGAGACACTCAGGAAAAGCTTTAGGGAGCAACAGGTTTTTTTGTCCCTGTTACATCTTAAAAGACATCTTGATAGAAGGGAAATGATTAATGAGCAGCCATCTAAGACCTCTGCTAGGATTAATAAATAGGAAACCCCTTTCACCAACCCTATCCAAGGAGGCACTGATCATAACTTGTCATCTTAATAACATTTTAATGCCAGCTCTAGATTCATTGCATTTTTGTGGAAATTGAAATCATGCCCAAGTGTGGAACACTTCCAATAATAAGCATGAAAATGCAGAGAGATTTTGATTAACATCAGCTACTTTAAATTAGTAGCTTTAAATTCCACCCCAGGAATTTTTCATGGGGAGCTGAGAGGCTGCATAAAATGTTCTGGGGGTCTTTTTATGACATCAGCTCAACACATACACACTTACAGTATGAGTGTGCATTTGAGTTTGTGTCTGTGAATACTATTTTTTACTGAGATTTAAGATAGGACATTTTTCTTATTAGGAACAGTTATCATCAGGAAGCATTCTTATAAGTTTTATTCAACAGTGCATTTTGCACAGAAAGGAAATTTCTATTAACAACTTTATTGCTAAAGCTACATCAAGTAGAATATAATTCCTTCAGTTTTCTCTGAAATTGTGGTAGAAACAAAAAACTTCTTAATGTAAGATTATGGAAGCCAAGAAAAATATAAATTATGATAGTCCTAATTAAGAAATCACATCAGAAGGCGATTCAAACTCTGGCCTCCAAACAATTATCATTTGTAATACACACCAATGTGGTATTCCTGAGCAAATTATATCACACAAACACTTTGAGACAGCAGAAGTTATGAAAATCATCAATGTTTTGTGTAGCAACAATGTCAATAAAGCAGATCAGGCTTGTTGGCATTTCTGAAGCTGAAACGACCTGGGAAGGATGTCATCATCTACTTTAAAGATGACAAGCTAGATAATAACAGAAATGCTACTTTGGTGATGATAATATCTTTTCCTCTTTTTCTCAGTATATATACATTAGTACCTTGCCGATACTTTTTAAAATTCTGCTATCTTGTACTTATGTTTAGGTAATTTTCTTTTTTTATTGTAAAATATTTTTTAATTCAAAATATTAAGGGAGTACAAATGTTGCTGTTACATGGACAGCTTTTACAATGCTTTAGTCAGAGCTATAAGTGTGTCCATCGCCCAAATAGTGTCCATTGTACCTGTTGGGTAGGTTTAGGTAATTTTCAAACAAAAAAGATGGGATTAACTTTCAAAACTAAAAACAATATTTCTAACTTCTAGTCCTCTATCAGGCAGATTACCCTTAGGCAATACTAAATAAAGTTAGTGTCAGTAGCTATGTGGCCAGCCATGCTTTTATTTCATGGAATGAATGTCAAGTGCAAGGGCTTCTCACAAACTTCATTTCTTTCCCCATTCTCAGAGACATTTCCTAATGGTTCCACTCCATACTTCAGCTGAACCTAACCTCTTTCTTCTCATTTATCACCTCTGATTATTTTTTGCGCACTTGCATGTATTCACTTATTGTTTTTTTTTAAAATATTAAGAATATACTTGTGTAAAATGGAGGACTAAATACTGAATTTTCAAAAGTTATCAAGCCAGAAATGACCACTGTCTTCACTGAATATATAATATATTTGAAATGCTTTCACAATTTTGTATATGTCTTTTCCTCTTTTTGGAATATGCTCCTCCTTTCTCTCCTGCCTGAGTTATTGCTACTCATCATGTAGGGACTTCCTTTGGAGCCTTTTCTAATCATCCTCTAAGAAATATTAAAGTTTCTGTCTTTGATATTCTCATTACTTCTTATATATGGCTCTGTAATAACTTCTACTGTATTAATAGAAAATATTTGCTTACATGCTTTGCTATTTCCATGAGAAGGAACCATGGTTAATTTATCATAGTGCTTGGTGTACAGTTAGTATTCAATAGATTTATTGGGTTGATGAATGAATCAATAAGAATGGAGAAGCTTCTCTCATTTACCATTTTTTAAAAATAATGCTTGGCATTTTTTCTGTATCTACATGTGAATTTTCTACCCATATATATATATATATTTGGCCTATTTTGATATAGGCAAAATATTTCTAAATTGTGAGAAATCATCTGCATGAGAATGTTTATAGCAGCACAATTCACAATTGCAAAGTTGTGGAAACAACCCAAGCGCCCATCAATACGTGAGTGGATTGATAAAATGTGGTATATGTATACCATGGAGTTCTACTCAGCCACAAAAAACAATTATGATCTAGCAACTCTGGTATTATCCTGGATAGAGCTGGAAACCATTCTACTAAGTGAAGTATCCCAAGAATGGAAAAACAAGCACCACATGTACTCATCTTCAAATTGGTATTAACTGATCAACACTTAAGTGTACATATAGTAATAACGTTCATCAGGTGTTGGGCAGGTGGGAGGGGGAGGAGAGGATGGGTATATACACATCTGATGGGTGTGGTGCACACCATCTGGGGGATGAACATGCTTGAAGCTCTAACTTGGGTGGGGCAAAGGCAAGATATGTAACCTAAACATTTGTAACCCCATAATATGCTGAAATTTTTAAAAAAATTTTTAAAAAAAGAAAACCCATCTACTATCATGGCCTCAATCTTCATCTATGCCTGTGTTTTTAAAATCTATTTGTTAGCTTCTGTCTTTCTCCTAGATTTTAGGTCTCTATATCCAATTGCATACCAGACAGTTCCATGAATGGGTCCAATAAACAATTCAAATGTATCATATGCAAATCTAAATACCTTCCCACCCAATACGACCATTGACGTTTCTTTTATTTTTCCTGTTGTAGTGAATAGCACCTCTCTCCATGCAGATATCCATGTAAAAAACCTGGGCCTAGCCCCTTGCCTGATTCACAGCCTTTATTCAAGTAATAGTAAAGTCTTAAAGATTTATGGAATGTATATCACTAAAACTCCCTTTTCCCCCCATTCTTTCTTAATTAATTTGTTCTGATCTTCATTACTGCAATTCTGGATTACTGCAACAAGTCTTATAGTCTTGTATCCTCCACTTCTGTTCATCTATAATTGACTGCCACTTACTGATTTTCTTAAAGCAAAAATAATATTAGGTCATTCCTTCTTTGAATCTTTTAAAGGCCTTCATCATTGACCACAAAATAAAGTTAGAAATCCTTCATGAGATTTATAAGTCTTTCATGGTCTAGTTCTCTGTGTAACTCTTTAGTCAAATCCACTTCCATTCCCCTCGCCCCTCCTTGTAAGAAGACTTTTGTAAGAAGAATTCCACTCACCCTATTATTTGTTCTTCTCAAAAAAATATATTTTAGTTTAGCTTTGTTCGCTTTATCCCTCTAGGTTTCTGCATATATCCCTCTCTTTACAAGAAACTATCTTCCTCCTCTACTCTTTCCCTGGTTAGTTCTTATTCTTCCTTATCATTTAGTTTAGACTTGTCTTTTTCTTCACTTTTTCCAAGAAATATTTCTTGGCTGAGTCAGAAGCTCCAGTTTTTGCTCACATCATGGTTCTCTAATTGTATTGCAAATGCTCATTTATTGCCTTTATTCCCACTATATAAAAGCTTTGTATGGGACAAAAATTTTTTCCCTTGACTTTGTCATCTTTATCCCATGAGAGAGGGCATGATAGATTTTAAGTAGATATTGAATTAAACATTTAATATTTAAATACTGGCATTAATTTCTCATCAGTCCAAGGACTCTCTGTGATTGTACATAAAATAAATGATTCCAGATCTCAGAGTACAAAATGGATGTCTTCTCCCAGGCAGCTCAACAGATTCTTAGGTTGACTGATTTAAAAAGGGAAAGAGAAAAAGTTTCTAGAGATGGAAATAAAAGAGGAAATCCAGGCATTCCTCAGCTAAAGTTTTATAGTTAACTCTGTCACAGATGTACTCTGAATGTGCAGCTCTGTGTGTTCCTACTTAGAGTTCATTCCACCCATAAAATGATCATCTGCCTATACGGCTCTCTTCCATGGAAAAACACTATAAGGAGTTGTGACTTTGTTTTTGACAATGGACATGTTGATATATCCCAGATGAAGATTATAGAATAAAAGTATTTTTAAAAATAAACATAAGAAAATGATTCAATCAGGAAGAAATAGAAAATCTGAACAGACCAATAATGAATAGTGAGACTGAATCAATAATAAAAGTCTTCCAACAGAGAAAAACCTAGGGCTAAATGGATTCGAAAGAACTATTACCAATCCTGCCGAAATCATTCCAAAAAATCAAAGAGGAGGATGTTCTCCCTAAATCATTCTGTGAGGCCAGCATTACCCTGATTCTCAAACCAGAAAAGAACACAACAAACTATAGGCCAATATTCCTGATAAACACAGACACAAAAATACTGAACAAAACAGTAGCAAACCAAATCCAACAGAACATCAAAAAGATAATATACCACAATCAGATAAGATTTATACCAGGAATGCAAGGATGATTCAACATATGCAAATCAATAAATGTAATACAACATGTAAGCAGAATGGAAGATAAAAAGTATATGATCATCTCAATAGTTGTAGAAAAAAATTGATAAAATTCAACATCACTTCCTGAAAAAAACTTCCAACAAACTAGGCATAGAAGGAACATAACAAAATAATAAAAGCCATACACAACAAACCCACAGCTAACATCAAACTGAATGGGGAAAAGTTGAAAGCCTTTTCTCTAAGAACTGAAATAAGACAAGGATACCCACTTTCACTACTTGTATTCAACATAGTACTGGAAGTCCTAGCCAGAACAATCAAGGAAGAGAAAGAAATAAAAGGCATTCAAATTGGAAAAGAGGAAGTCAAACTGTCCTTTTTTACTGGTGATATGATTTTATATATAGAAATCCTAAAGAATCCACCAAAAAAAAAAAAAAACTCTTAGATTTGATAAATGACTTCAGTAAAGTTTCAGGATACAAAAGCAATGTATAAAATCAGTAGCATTTCTATATACCAATAATGATCTAGCTGAGAAATAAATCAAGAAGACAATCCCATTTAAAATAGCTACAAAAAAATAAAATACCCAGGAATGAATTCAACCAAGGCAGTGAAAGATCTCTATAAGGAAAACTACAAAGCACTGATGAAAGAAATTGAAAATGACACAGACAAAATGGAAAAACATCCCATGCTCATGGATTGTAAGGATCAATACTGTAATATGACCGTATTTCCCAAAGGAATCTCTAGATTCAATGTAATATTTATCAAAATACCAACATCACTCTTCACAGAATCAGAAAAAAAAATCCTAAAATTTATATGGAACCAAAAATGAAGCTGAATAGCCAAAGTGATCCTGAGCAAAAAGAACAAAGTTGGAAGGCCCACACAACCTGACATCAAAATATAAAGTTATGGTAACCAAATCAGCATGATATTGGCATAAAAATAGACACATAGACCAGTGTAACAGAATAGAGGACACAGAAATAAATCCACATTTTACAGCCAACTGATACTTGACAAAGCCAACAAGAATAAGAACTTACGGTAGGGAAAGAACACCCTCTTCAACCAATGGTGCTTGGAAAATTGGATAGCCACATGCAGAGGAAAGAAACTGTACCCCATATCTCTCACCAAATACAAAAATCAATTCAAAGTTGTTAATCGGGATGAACTATTATATATTATTAATATATAAGAAAGCAACAATAGAAAATAGACAAACAGAAACAAACAAACAATTCCCTTTGTTGTTATTTTTAGGACCCTGCAGGGAAAATAGCAGATGTGGAGCAGCAATATGCATTTATCTTATAAAGACAATCTCCTGGGTGGCTTTGTCTCTTACCATACCATTAGCAACTTCCCATGTCATCACCAACTAAGGCAACACAGCAAGAATGCTAAGTATAGATTGGAATTTGTGCTTATCTGCATTTGTAGATTGTTCTTGGCTCTGTGTAATCCATGTAATCTCATTCTCAGCATCCACAATGTTAATGGAAACCAGAATATTTTAATGAGTAACCTCTATATACTAAGATCTTTTCAAGTATTATCACATTTAATCTTCCCAACCTGGAAGAAATTATCCCATTTTACAGATAAGGAAATAGAAGTTCAGGCAGATTAAAGGTCTTCTCTATCAAAATCCAGAGAGTAAGTGATGGTGCCCAGATTCAAACTTAGTTCTTTCTGACTCCAAAATCCAATTTTCTTCTTCAGAACAGCCTCAGCTGCAGGTACTTCTGGAAACCAGAAGAAACATAGGGAGTTGATGTAAGAAGTGCCACACCAGAACTGGTGAAGTTCAAAGGCCCTCTATATAGGAAGTATCCAGTAGCAAAGTGTTTTAATAGGACATTGTTACTATTGGTCATCTATCTTTAGAAAGCACATAATTGTTTTCATTGCAGTTGTCTCTGCCACATTCTGCAGTGCTCGTAGATACTGTGATTTTTCTGGCTACAAACTTCTGCTTGGGGATGTCACAGTGGCTCATCTATAAACACAGATGAGGCAGCAGGGGTCATAGGAGATGGAACAAAAATAGCTTTGTCCAAAACAATTTCATGAAGCTAAAACCATTTATTACTGACCGTGAGATTCTCTAGAGCATAGAGTGAAAGGGAAATGTGGGAACAAAAATTATACTGAGAGCAAAGAATACCAGTTAATTTTCTTTAAAAATCTCTTGCATTGTCCTCACCTTAATATTCTACAGGTTTAGTACAAAAAATCCTGATGATAAGTGATTTTTCCATACCCTTAAGTCAATGGCTTCCCAGAAAACTCAGATTTTATACATTTTTATTAATGCATTTTGTGTTTTGCCATTTTTAAAGAAATAAAATATTTTCTAAAATGTGTATGCTTTTTAAACTAGTTTACTGTCATTAGACCTTATGGTCTAGATAACCTACTATTCCTAAAACTGAAAAGTCTCATTCTCTTTATTGTCCTTTTTGGAGTTAAGATGTCAGTATTTTGGAATGCTTGGAATGTGAAGGTCCTAGTGGAAGTGGGTAGAGGACAAGACTAAATCAATCTAGAGATGGACTCAGGTCAGGGAACATAGGAAGACACATAATAAAGGAAAATATACCCAAATCAAAGACTCCAGACATTTTTTTAATTCATTTTTAATTATATTTAAAAGTTATACACATTTTTGGGCTACATGTGATATTCTGATACTTGTACATAATGTGTAATAATCAACTCACAGTAATTGAGATATGTATCACCTCAAAAACTTATCTTTTCCCACTGGATAGCTACATGCAGAAAAATGAAACTGGATC
>CAUYRT010107800.1:0-21000 GCA_963574885.1 Lepilemur ruficaudatus
TGTTAGAACCGGTTTCCCTTTGCCCCAGGAACAGAGAGGCAGAGTCACCGAGGCTGCAAATGACAAAGGAGTTTATTGGCTAGCTCGAGCTAGGGTCCTAGTCCCAGAGCACCAAGGCAGTGGCCTCCCTACGAACCAGGACCCAGCCCTAGGGTAAAAGTCGAGCTTCTATACTTTTTAGTAGGTTTACATATGCTGGGCACACCGTCCCCCTCCCCCCCTTAGTTCATTTGCTCCTTCAAAAGTGGCAGATCGTGTTGGCTTCCAGTTGGTTGGCTCCAAGGTCGTGCTGGCTCCTGACTTGGCTGGCTCCAAGTCTCAGGACTCTCCAGTTGTTATCAGTGCCATTGTTGGGGAAGGGGAGGACCCGTGGCAGGGAAACCGAAACTTAGGCCTACTCCAGGAGGTGTAGCCCATCATGGAGTCACCGCTGCTCTCCTTCCTGTTTTACAGTGGAAGGCCAGGCGCTGGGGCTGGCGGCTGCAGCTGGGTCCCAAACGGATCCGCAAACTGAGCCAAGGCGGCTCAGGCCCAGCGACCACGCGAGCGCTTGCACATGCGCACGAGCCGCCCGCCCGCGGGTCAATGCAACCTGCTGCGAGCCGCTGACGACCAGCCATAGCTCGGTGTGCAAGACCGTCTTTCAAGGGGTGCAGTTGTGCTCCCCGTGATTGCTTTTTGGCTTCCTTACCTCTTTGCATGATTCTTTGCTCCACTTTCTCAATTCAGAAACCGTAAGAACTTGCTTTTCTCTTGCGATTCTTAACACAGGTCCAATGCCCCTCGCTCCCGTATGTTCGCTCGTGCTCACGTGTTGTTTTGATAATCGCCTGGTGAGAGCGCCTGTGCGAACTTTCGAGCATTTTCTCCATGGACAAATATATTTACACAAATGTATGATTCCCTCATCCACTACTTAGTCTTCACAAGATTCCTGAGAAATGACTGTTTTGGGGAGAAATTTTCCAAACTGTGATTATTATTCCTAACCAAACTGCTCTCCCTGTAGCCAACAACTGGTTTCTTTTTGCTGAATATAGTGAGCATTATTTAATAGTGCTTATCTGATTTGACCCTCGGGAAGCCTTTGGCATGGGTAACTCCTCCCATGGAATAGAAAGTTGTCTCTTGTTTTCAATTCTTAGTAGGAAATAATACAAGTTCACTGTAGAAAATTCAAAGAAAACAACCCAAAGAAGTGAAAATCTCTTCTATTACAGTAGTTAGATATAAACGCCAGTAATAATTTGGGGTATATCTTTCCAGTGGAAAAAATAATATGAGTATACATGATTTTGTTCTGTTTATTCAGCAAAAAAATTACATTTTACCTTACCATTATAAAATATCCATATCAAAAATAAATCTTCAATATTTTAATGGCTTGTTCTGCTCTAGATGCACCATAATTTATTCAACAAACCTCTAGATGTAGAGATTTACTGTTTTGGTTTTTTCCCTTTTACAAAACCACTAAAATCAACACCCTTATACATATATCTTGAAACGTTTGGTGGTCTGAGCCTGGTGGCACATGCCTGTAGTCCCAGCTACTCAGGAGGCTGAGGCAAGAGGATGGCTTGAGCCCAGGAGTTCAAGGCTGCAGTGAGCTGTGATGGCACCACTGCACTCCAGCCCAGCCTTGGACTGGGGCTTTTATTAATTTATTAGATCAAAGTCTATGTACTTTAAGGGGATGAATCACAGCTGGTTAAGTGTCAGAGTCCAGACTGGAAGCAATGCCTTCAACCAGGGCGGACTGATAGGATTATTGGTTCTTTCTTTTATGAATGCATTTGAGAACCTTGTGAGCCAAAGAAAAAACAACCTCCACTGGCATGGAGCATATAGTATAGCAGTGGAGAGACATTCATCAAATGGCATTGAGTAAATTGAAAATTATAGCTGGGTGTGGTGGCAGGTGCCTGTATTCTCAGCTACTCCAAAGGATGAGTTGAGCCCAGGAGTTTGACAACATAGTGAGAACTCTCTCTAAAAAAAAAAAAAAGAAAAATAATTCTCACCAGAGAGAGAAGACAGGGCTCAGGCTGTGAGTTGGCATAAGGGAACAACGTGAACAAAGTCTGCAGCAAACTCCACATGTGACTTCAGGAAAGTCACTTTCAGGCTTAGGGCAGGGATAATGCTGCGAGCAGGTAGGTGCTGGATGCTAACTCCTTTGGAAAGGTGGAAAGAAATTCCTGATATTTCTGCTCCTGCTACCATTCTTACCCCTTCTCTACCCCAAGGAGCAGAGGTCACCCTGTAGGTCACCAGGCCTATAAATTCAACCTCCTCAATGCCCCTCAATGGGTCTGCTTCTCTCCCCGGCAACTGTCCCCTCCCTATGAGGGCACCTGGTATCACTCACCTTGACCAGTATTGGTCTTCCTCCCTTCTAAACCATCCTCCAGATCTTTCTCAGATATAAATCAGATGAGTCCACACATCACTCCCTGCCCCCCACTGCACCCTAAAGCCCTCTGTGGCTCCCTGTTGCCTCCAGATGAAATTCAGACTCTTAACAAGCCACTGCAGACTCCTCCCACCTCCCTGTTTGCATTCTTCTCTTCAAACACTCCAAATTTATTTCAGTTCCAACTTGTCTTTCTACCTCTGGACCTTTGCACATGTTGTTCCCACTTCCTGGAGCATTTTTCTCTCATACCCCCAACCCTGGCCACCTTCACTTTTCTTAAACTTCACTTGCACCTTCTGTCACCCATCAAGCCTGGGGGAAATGCCTTGTTCTCTGCCTCCACGCTCATCCTGTCCTTCCTCTTCCCTAACATTCAGAACATTTGGGATTCCTAATTTATCATCTGAACCACATCACCGCCCGACCTGAATGTAAACACCAGGAGAGTCATCTCTCTTCTGCACTGGCCACATTCCCACACCTAAAATAGCACGTAACACAGTTGGTGTATGGTGTATGGTATAGTATAAGAAAATAAGTGAAAAAAAAATCATCTGGTTGGTTTCAAGTTCAGGTCACGAAAGCTGCACTTTCTGATAAAATGTCGCATTCCGAAAAGGCCATTTTGCCTGTGAGTCTGGTTCCTCCTTAATTAGCAGCAGTTGGGAAAATCAGAGCACCTTTTCTCCCACTGTTTATATTAAACGGCTCTCATTAAATGCTTGTGAGATAATAGATACCATCCCACAAGCCATGTGTTAAAAAAGATAATTATTTCTCTGAAGAGATGGCTGCGCTTTCAGAGAAAATGCTCAAAAAGAAAGATTTCTAAAGATTGCTCCAAGCTCTGGGACTGAGCGCAGAATCCCAACTGGAAGTTTAACAGATGGGATGACACCATGGAGTGCCCGTGTGGTGCAGGTGGGCTGAGAAGGCAGAGGTATTCTCTGTTCTCCTTGTCTTACAGATAAGGTGACAGAGGCCCATGGAGTGACTGGGAGTGACCACCACGTGGTCTTGATCTTCCCACTCTTGCTGCCTTTCTCTGTCTCTACCAGCTCTGGGCTGTTCTCCCCACTGAGGAGAGTGAGCTGATGCCTCTCACTCCAAAAGAGGGTTGGAACCAACCAGGCCAAATTTACTGAGTGCCTACTGTGTGCAGGTCAGTGAGCTCCGGTGAGGACAGCTACCATTTGCTGATCGTTAACCACTGCCACATTCCAGGTCCTGACAATCCCCAACCCTACAAAAGGAGGTCATGTTCTTATCCCCACTTTATAGATAAGTAAACTGAGGCTCATTCCAGGTGCCTTCCAAGTCAGGAGAAGGGCAGGGCTCCCAAGAGAGGCATCATCTGCTAGCCAGTGCAGAGTAGCCAGACGCTCCCACAAATCTCTACAAAAAGCCCAGTCTTGGCCGGGTGCAGTGGCTTATAGCTGTAATCCCAGCGCACTGGAAGGTGGAGACGGGAGGATCACTTCAGGCCAGGAGTTCCAGAGCAGCCTGGGCAATGCAGCAAGACCTCATCTCTTGAAAAAAAATAAAACAAACAATTAGCTGGGCGTGTGGTGTGCACCTGTCGTCCCAGCTACTTGAGAGGCTGAGGTGGGAGATTCAGGAGGTGAGTAGTTCAAGATTATAGTGAGCTACAATTGGGCCACTGCAAAAAAAAAAAAAAAATACTCAAAAACCCTAGTCTTTATCCAGAAATCAAGAAGTGCTCTAAAAATTCAGGTGAAGTCCCACCTCTGGGTGAGTCTGGGAGTTCCTGGTACTGTTCAAAGCACTGTTGGTATATTAAAAGGAGGCGGGGAAATGAAAAAGGAATTTTCTGTGTATTCACACACATCTGTCTGCTTGCCTTTCTGCTGTGTAATTTGTCTACATGTGCATTTTCTGGGCTGGGAGCTTTAGTAGGCGCTGGCTGTGGGTAGACCCAAATGAACTAGCTTGTGAAACTATGGGCCCTTTTTGTTTGTTGAGTCAGGGGCAGGAAATTCACTGATGTGGTTATTCACGGGAATGGCTTCATTCCAGTTTTACTCATTGTGCTTCTGCGAGAGAAACTGTTTAATACGGGAGGAGTGGACAGAGATAAAGCTCCGTCCTGTGGCCACAGCTTGAGTTCAGAAATTGTTGTCGTGGTCATGCCAGGGACTTGGAATTGTGACTCCAGGGGACTGAGGTGCTAGCTGCTGGCCAAGGATCTAGACCAAGACACTGTTCTAGAAATTAACCTCTAACTGGTCTGTGGGATTCCACTTGTCAGGGTTTTTATATTGGGATTTTTGCATTTTCTTTGTGAATATCGAAATATTTGAAAATACCCTTTATGTTCTCACTTTGTCTTTTGCATAAAATATTTCTTGGAAAGAGTTAAGCAGAAAATTAATTTTAAGAGTAAGCAAATTCTAGTTCCACAAAAAATTAAAAATAGAATTACTGGCCGGGCATGGTGGCTCACGCCTGTAATCCTAGCACTTTGGGAGGCTGAGGCAGAAGGATTGCTTGAGCCCAGGGGTTTAAGGTTGTTGTGAGCTAGGATGACACCACTGTACTCTAGCATAGGCAACAGATTGAGACTTTGTGTCTCAAAAAAAAAAAAAAAAAAAGGATAGAGCTGTAGACACTATTGTTGCTTTTACCAGCATCCATTTCTCTTTATTCAGTTAATAGCATCTCTCTTTTTCTTTGGGGGTGCCACCCCTCTGTCACTCTCAGTTCATGTGGTTTAGGGGCTGCAGGGAAGGTCGTGTGACCTTAGGCTGCCCATTGATTGGTTCAGGGACGTTCATTCAGGTAAACTGAGCCAGGCCAGCGAGACCCAGTCCTGGGACTGTATCAGTCGGCTTGAGCTGCCAAAACAAAATACCACAGGGCGGGGGGATGGGGAGGGGCTTAAACAGCAGAAACTTATTTTCTTGCAATTCTGGAGGCTAGAGATTGGAGATCAAGGTGTCAGCAGCGTTGACTTTTTCCAAGGCTTCTTTCCTTGGCCTGTAGATGGCCGACTTCTTCCAGCGTCTTTGCGTGGTCTTCTCCGTGTTCTCTGCATCCTAATCTCCTCTCCTCGTAAAACACAAATCATATTGGACCAGAGTCCTCCCACAGAACCTTATTTTACCTTAACTACCTTTTGTTAAGGCCCTGTCTCCAAATATGGTCGCATTCTGGGGTACTAGAAGTTAGGACTTCAATATATGGATTTGAACTCAGCCCATAATCTTAGTTAGACCCACGGGGAAGACAGAATCTCTGGGCCCAGAGCTGCTGGTGGCCATCTTGCCACCAGAGCAGGAGAGGCCACCAGAGAATGGAGCCAACACAGAGGGAGATTGGGAGGGACAGAGGAGTAGAGAGAGAGAGACCTAATGACAATGACACTGTTTGACCCTGGATTGAGCCAAGCATGGAGCAAGTCTAACCTTGGATTTTTTAGGCGCATGAACCAGCAAATTCCATCTTGGAACTGTGCCCATTAAGTTGGGTGTTCTTCACTTGCAAGAGAAAAAGAGTCTTATTTAATCATTAATCTGTTTAACCTGCATCATTAATGCAGATGACTGCTCATTAAAACAGAAACCAGGTCTCTCAAATCCTGCTAAAAACTCAGTGAAGCCTCATTTCAAATTACTGATTATTCACACCTGAATCTTTACCATCTTTATGAAGAATGGCTCGCCTTGTGTCTTAGACAAGACACGAATGCCTGCCATGCCCACAGCCCCGAGGACAGCCTCGTGAGCCCCACTCCCCACCCCCAGCCAAAGCACAGGCTTCTCAATCCACCTATGAAAAGGCCTGGTTCCACAGGGTGGCCTGGACCACGCAGATTCCACCTCTTGAATCAGCACCAGGATGATTTCTGTAAGGAGAAGCAGCGGGTTGTAAACGGTAGGCGCTAACGCAGAAAGGAGGTGGTGCGCAGAGGGAACCAAGAGGCCATCAAGAGCCTGGTGGAGGGACAGGCACAGTGAGTGACTCACTCCTGTAATCCCAGCATTCTGGGAGGCTGAGGTGGGAGGACTGCTTGAGGTCAGAGTTCAAGACCAGCCTGGGCAATGTAGTGAGACCCTGTCTCTACAAAAAATAGAAAAATTAGCTGGGCATGATAGCAAGTGCCTATAGTCCCAGCTACTTGGGAGGCTAAGGCAGGAGGAGCATTTGAGCCCAGGAATTTTAGGTTGCAACAAGCTGTGATGCCACCACTAAACTCCACCCAAGGTGACAGAGTGAGACCCTGCTCAAAAAAAAAAAAAAAAAAAAGAAAAAAGAAATGTATGGATACCAGAAAAAAGAGATATAGGGGCAGTAAAAGCAAAAGCAAAAGATGTCCTCTGCCAGTAGCAGATGAATAATGTACACACCGTTGCAGAGATCTTGTCAACTCAAGAGACCAACAGCTGAGCCCCATGTCAGTAAGCACGTTGCATGTGTGCACAGCTAATACCAATTATGTACGATATTGGTCACTTAATTAAAACAGATTCCATCTCTACTTACCAAAATGTTATGAGCTTACCAGAATTTTTTGCATGCTCCGGAAATTAAGAAATTTCATTAAATTTCATTAAAACACCCAAACCAAGAACTTATTTCAACTTCCCCACTTAGTTGGAATTAATAATGTTTTGCTGTAGTTAATATTTGTCCAGAAGTTGAAGATAAGTGAACAAAGAGATTAGATAACACAAAAGTACCAGGCTAATTCCCTGGAGTTGGGTCAAAGTCCTAGAATGGCAAATGTCACGTAAACACACATATTGTATCTTTATATACGAGTATAAAAATGTTTTCTCATGTTAATCTGTTTTGCCATCAAATTAACCCAGTCAGAGCTACAAGCTGCCTTAAACACAAGGATGTTGATGATTAGGGGGTTATTTGCATGTTTTATGATGGGCTGGAGGTTTAGGTAGAGGGATAGAAGACACTTCAGTGAAATACAGCACCTTAATTACTTTATAGTGGGCAGAGATGTAAAATCTTAGTCGAGGGGTCTTATGGAACCCTGAGAACAGGACACCATATCTTACACAGAAGTTAGGCTCTAATGTTAGTGTGAAAGGCCAAAATTAAGTGTAGTTCCCTCAAACAACCTAAATTGTTTGCCCCCACCACGACCCCTCCTCCTACCTCCTCCAGGTGAGTATAGTAGAATTCACATAAGTTATATATGTAGATGACATGTCTCCATTGCATATTAAAAAATATCAAAATATCCAAAGTAGTGTGCAAATGGAATATGGTTAACATACGGGACACTTTTTATTTTTTTGAGGCAGGGTTCCCCTCTGTTGCCCCCGTTGGAGTGCAGTGATGCGATCATACCCCACTGCAGCCTCAAACTCCTGGCCTCAAGTAATCCTCCTGCCTTGGCCTCCCCAAAGTGCTGGGATGACAGGCATGAGCCATTGCATCGAGCCGGGACACTTCTTTACACAAAGGCAAAGAAAGGTCTCCCTAGTTTAAAACTCAGATATTTAAAAATCCAATTTAGAATCAGATCAGCAACATGTACGCTGAATGAATGCAGGCTCCCTCCTGCTTCAAACACATAGAAATACTAGAAACAAATTAACAAAATAAAGTTAAAAACATAGCCAAGCTTGCAAAGGGAAAGGATTGTCAAGTTCTGTAAATAAAGCAAGCACATACAGCCAGCATGGTAAGTGCATGAGCTGCCACCCTCGTGGCTCATGGTGGGGATTAGACATGAAGATAGGTCCCAGGGCTGGAAGCAGTTAAGCCTGGGAAAGCAGATGCTAGATGTGACACCCTGCTATAAAGCCAGGTGCCTGGTGGCATTGCCACTTCCACGAGAGGAGGACCAGGGAAGCTCTGCCCATTGGCCCAGGCACAGGCAAGTGTCAAAGAAGAAATCTTATTTTTAACTGAAGCTCTGGGTGAAGAAAAACATATTTTATGAGGACTCAGAACCTGAAGTCTTTACCAAATATGGAAGTGGGTCCAGATCAACTCTATTCACATGATGTAAGAATGTGAGCCCCCTGGAGCATTTGGTGGGAGGCAATGCAAAACAACTCTTAAGGAACACTGCCACAACCCAGAGATCGAGGGATTCCCCAATGGCTCACAGTAAAAAACATCAAGGAAATAGTCCTCCATGTTCGAGAGAGTAAGAGGACAGCGTCCTAAGAACTTGGGATACTGGAAACATATGAAGATTAATCAAAAGGCATGTTTAAATGATTTAATACATAAAGAATAGAAACCAAATAATTAGCATGATGATTATCTGACATACAAGATGTAGGGGGAAATGGTAAGGAAGGTGTCCATATTCTGTCCATCCCAAATAGCATGACGAGATTTATTCAGCTCTTCTCTTTGCCAGGGGCCATGCTAAGCATCTTATATGCTTTATCTCATAGAATCTTCTCAACCCTGTTCTGAACCCTGATGAGAACCGCAGTTATCACTTCCTTTACAATCTAGCAGAGTGGGGCTCAAAGATATAAGTTACCCAGGTCGTGTAGCTCGAAGCAGTGGGCCAGAGCTTTAAATCCAAGTGTGTTTGATACCAGAACCCAGGACTTTATCCCATAATCAGAAAGGATCGGAATGTAGGCTGGGAAACGGGGAGCATGAGAAAGTGAAGAAGTCACTAAGGAGATAAAGGTTCAGGGCCAGAACAGTGCAAGCCTGTTTGTGACATTATATAAACTTAGGTGAAGATGCTCAGTAAAGATGGCCCCAAAAGGACAGGCTGTCCCCTGGGCCAGAGAACACAAGCAACTCCTAGGGAGACCTGATGTCCCCTAGAAAGCCCGTGCGCGGGGGAGGGGAGGGGACACGATGAACTGATTACCAAGGAGATAGTTTCAGGCCAACAAGAACAATTAGCAAAGTTCTAGAACTTTGTGAGCAAGAGTTGCCAAAATAAAACTATTCCTGAGTGATACATACAGTGTTGCCATCTGCTTCTCTTGGCATCAAAACTCTATTGGTTCACTTAACCAGTTACTGAACATCTACTGTGTGCCAAGCCCTGTGCTGGCCCCTGGGGGCACAAAAATGAATGAGACACTGTCCGTGCCTTCCAGAGGACCCAGGCTGGACCAGGAAGATGGACATATATAGAGATTATTACAGTTCAGAATGGTAAGGGTTGTGATCTGCACCTGTGATCTGCAGGTGCTGTAGGAACACAGAAGAGGGGACCCTGTCCCCGCTTTGTACACCACAGAAGACTTCCTGGAAGAGGGGACAACTTGAACTTGAAGACTGGCTGGGAAGGAGCCAGTTGAAGAAGGAAGTTAAGGAAGGGGATGAGCGTGAACTTCCTGAGGGCAGAGACTGCACTGTGATCTGTTCCATCCTCACCCCAGTGTCTGGTGCAGTGCGTGGCGCGCAGCAAAGGCTAGAACTACAGTTCAGGCGGCAGGAGCAGAGGGGAGTGGATGGACTCCCGGGCTGCCGAGGGAGAGTGAACCCAGGGTGCACATCTCTGATAGAAACTTAGCAATCAACAAAGCTGCCGAAAAGTGAAATTTCACATTCCTTGGAATTTTGTCTTTCGGAGGTCACATTTATAAAAATACAATTTCATTGTTACTTGATGTTGGAATGGCCAGGAATACATGTTGAAAGGAAAGAGATGCTCCAGGGTTATTGAACTGGAAAACAACTCGCTTTCTGCAGACATCCTCTAGTTCACGAACGTGCACTCACAGCTGGCGTTCTTGCTTCTCAGAACTCAGCTGAGAACCGGGTCTGCTGAGCCACAGGACATGTCGCAAAGTCCCCGAAGGAACAGGCCCTTTTCTCGCCCCGTGATTGTGCAGTCTCACTTTGCACAGAGTTCTCCTAAGTTTGGTTCTCTGGGTTTGAAAGCTGAGTGTGTATAAAGCAAAAAATTGACAAGAGCAAGATGCATAATTACGTTAATAATTGTCAATTAGTGGTCATCTTTTGACAGAAAGGGACGCTCAGAGAAGAGAAAAATAACTCCCCTAAAGACACACAAAAACATCAGCAAACCTGACAGACAGGAGGCTCTGAGTCTCACCCCAGGAGAAATAAACAAAAATGTGGACTGGCTGTGTTAACAAAGAAACACCAGTCTGGGGCCATTTCGTGGGGCAGATAAGGGCCCTCTGAATCTGTCTGGTCCCCACAGATAGCACAGCACAGACGCCCAGCTTCCCAATGTTCACACACAAAAGTTCATTCCTTGAATCATCACAAGAAAATAATGCATTGTGTCCGTGGTGCTCTGTTTAATAGGTCAGGGAACTGTGATACATTTTAGCAATATCAGAATCAGACAAGTGGGTGAGTCCTGGCTTTGCCCATGAGCTGTGACCTTGAGCAAGCTGGGACACTATTTCTCCTCTGGAACGTGAAAGCTATTGGTTGAACCAACAATCTCTCAAATTCTTGGAGTTCCATGAAGCTTGGACCGACTATTATCTCTCAGATGACCTTGGCCGCGGAACCCAGATTCTGTTCAGAGCTGAGAGCGCCACCTGGTGATTCCAGCCTGTAAGTGACTTTGTTTTTACTTCTTCCTGGGCCAGGCCAACCTAGTTTACAATTCCAGTTTAGACCTGCAGGATTGGTTTTTGTTGATTTGTTTTTTGTTTTTCACTAACTGAAATTGCTTTTAAAATGTTGTGAATAAGTGTATTAATATTTTCCTGGGAGGAGGGTATATAGATTCATCACAAGGTTCTTAATCTTCCCACCCTGAACCCAAGTTTAAGAACCACTAGTTAATTTAATTTTTTTTTTTTATTAGAGACAGGGTCTCACTCTGTCGCTCAGGCTGGAGCGTAGTGGCAAGATCACAGCTCACTGCAGCCTCAAACTCCTGGGCTCAAGCGATTCTCCTGCCTCAGCCTCCCCAGTAGCTGGGACTACAGGCATGCGCCACTGTGCCTGGCTAAGAACCATCACTTTAAGGAAGTGTTAAGCTCAGGACAGGGGTCATTTATTCTATAAACATGGAGTTTAGGGTGTGGCTTTATTTGGAAAGTTATTTCACCTCCCCGAGCCTCAGCTTCCTCATCCGTAAAATGCAGATAAGAGTCGTACCTGCTTCAGAGGTTTACTCAAAGGATGGAAGAATTCATTCCACGGAAGGTATGCCTGGCGAGAGCACACAGTACAATATTATGAGGCAACTTTCTCAACATCTTATAGGCAGTCAGGCGTCAGCTGGAAAAGCCAGCCGGGATGCAAGTAGTACCATGCCTCTTAACGCTGTCTTTACCAGTTTAGCAAGACTAAGTTCTCAGCACACTTGTTTTTGAGAAATGGGACAGAACTTTTGCAGGGGTAGGAGACAAGACGTAAGCAAACAGTGATCAAGTATTGGGACCCTAAGAAGAGAAAGACCCTGTTTCTACCAAAAATAGAGTGGTGTGCACCTTAGTCCCAGCTACTCTGGAGGCTGAGGTGGGAGGATCGCTTGAGCTCAGGAGTTGGAGGTTGCAGTGAGCTATGATCACGCTGATGCACTCCAGCTTGGGTGACAGAGTGAGACCCTGCCTCTAAAATCAAACAAATAAACGAACAAGAATCTGTAGTCTCCAGAAGTTGGTGAGACTGGTTTTCCCTGGGCAAGAGGGGGGGGGGGCAGAAAGCTTACTTTCAAGATATAATTTCGCTGTAAAATTGCTTATATTTATTTTGATTCACTTTTTTTGTCCATAGACACTAATGAAATACTTCTGTTCTCTGTCCCATATTTTTTTTATCACTGTTTCTGTTCATTGTTCTTCCATTTTTCCATTTTCTTCTGCATTTAAAAAAACAAATATTATTTAAGAAATAGGCAAGTCACCTGCAGGAAAACCCTTCATCCTAGCTTTCTCAGGATAGCCCCGATTTTCCTAAGTCTCTGTCTCCACAAATTAAATGCACTTGCGGTTGCCACTCCACATGTCCCGATCTGGCATTGGGAAAATAACATTTGTCTTGGCCAACAAATGCATTCAGTAGGTGAGCGTGAGATAAAAGAACAAAACAGTGATCAAAGAGTGTTTTTTACCTGAGTCATCTGTCTGCCTCCCAGCAGCTCTCATCACAGGTGATCTCATTTATGCCTTTCCCAGTCACAAGTTCTCCACCTTGGCGTTGTCTCACTGGGGCAATGAGGGGCTGTTCCAGTGGTACAGGCTGTAGAGAACGGGTTATGTGAGTAGTTTAGTAACTTCGCAGTGGTAGCTTGAAATGGGCCACAGCGCGGGTATTTACACCATGGAAATTGGCAAACACTACCAATCACCCACCACCACGCCCCCACCCAGAGAGTCTGTGGTTAAACATTTACCAGCACATTGCTGGGCTGCTCTCAGGTGTTACAGCTGGTGGTTCACCCACCTCTCTTCAGCCTTGGTTGTCCATTTCTCAGGAACTAGGTGGTCATTTCCCTGATCCCACTGCAAGTGGAGTTTTGCCTTCTGGGGTTAGATCTGCCTGCCCAGTGCATGGTTCTTTGCTGCTCAGAGACACTAAACTTCACCCCCTACTCACTAGTCTGGATAGGAGAGGGTGGGGCTCTGGTCAAAAATAGTAGACTCATTTGACAACTCTCCATTTTTCAATCTCATCCTTCCAGCTTCTTTTTCTCTTTTTTCAGAGACAAGTTCTCCTTGAACTCCTGGGCTCAAGTGATCCTCCTGCCTCAGCCTCCCGAGTAGCTGGGATTATAGGTGCACACCACCGTGCCTGGCACCTTGTCCCTGCCTGCTTCTTCTTGGAACTTGGCCTGATTTCAGGAACTTTCTTTCTACAGCATCCAAACACCCCAATTCTTTCTCCTGGGCAGAAGGCTGAGGGGAGGTGGAGGAAAGCGATGTTACTGGAAGGTTTAGCAGGTTTTCTTCTGCAAAGAATAAACCAGGTTGATTTTGTCCCTGCTCCTTGAGGTGCCAGCCTGTGGGTCCCAGACCCATCCAAGGAGGGAAAAGGTAGGATTTTGTCATCCATTTTTTAGTTCCCCTGGGAGGCATCTGGCGCAGGCCTGAGGGCAGACTTCCACCCAAGCTGGTCCCTAGGACCCTCTCTTTCAGAAGCTCCCAGGGGACTATCTCTAGGTTGAACCAAGAAGCAGGTTGTTGCTAAGAAACCTTTCCGAATGGCTTCTAGAGAGGGGACAATGACAAGAGGAGGACTGGATAGGGGGCCCTGAGTGCTGAGGACACTTTTGGCAATTCCCAGAAATGTTTTAAGACTTTTTTTGTGTGTGTGAATGCATAGAAAATTGTATAATCATTTGGTTCCATTAAAATTGGTTAACCTGCAAAATAAATAAATAAATAGATTGCTTGATACTTCAAAGATCTGAGCTGCAGAAGAGCTGGTTATGGAATCAGGTAGGAGCCTCCAAGACCCATCAAAATGAAGGAGCCTCAGACCTGGGTTCACACAGCAGCTTCCTGGTTTACTTGCCTTATAACTTAGGCTCTTAGTGCCATCTGTAAAATGAGCATAATAATACCTACCTCTCAGAGTTGTGACCAGGACTAAATGAACTAATGTATGTAAAGCACTGAACCCAGAGCCCAGACTATGTTTTCAATTCAACAAAACAAAACAAAAACAGCACCCCCTGGGCACGGTAGTGCTAAGCCCTGTGGTCCAGATAGGATTGATTGTGGGATTTAGGAGGCTTGATTGAGTGGCATGTCAAATGACAGACCCCAAAGCCATGCCTTAGGTCTGTCAAGACCTTTGTTGGTTCTCTTCGTACATCCACCCAGTTTATCTTTTTTTTCTTTTTCCCTTTTTTTAAATTTTATTTTATTTATTTATTTTTTTTTTCATCCAAGTTGGAGAGCAGTGGTGTGATCATAGCTCACTATAACATCAAACTCCTGGGCTCAAGTGATCCTCCCGCCTCAGCCTCCCACATAGCTAAGCCTACAGGTACACATCACCATGCCTAGCTAATTTTTAAATTTCTTGTACACACAGGGGTCTCGCTATGTTGCCCAGGCTGGTCTTGGTTTATCTTTACAACAATCCCATGAGGTGGGTATCAGCTCTGTTTTGCAGGTGGGGAAACTACGGCTCTAAAAGAACCCTACATTGCTGGGGACCCTCTGGGGAACCCCCAACTCACTGGACACTTTTCTAGGTGGGGCACTTTCTACTGGCCAGAGTGGCCTGAAATCCAAGTGGACGTCAGAGCAGAGCGTTTCCTAACACAGCTCCTGTCTCAGGGCTGGTCTGAGCACCTACACCCAAGTCAAAAAGGCCAGCTACGCCAAGCATTCAGACACATGTCCCCTTGGCCCTGGCAGCCTTTGTATATGTGACAAGATTAGAACTTTGTTGGGCAGGACTTGGAATTAGACAGACAGGAGTCCAGTCCTGGCTTTACCACCAACCAGCTGTGTGACTTGGAGTGTCACCTCCCAAAGCTGGAGGCTTCTCACTTATAAAACGGGATCAAATGGTTCCTTAGGTCCAAGGGTTGCAGGGAGGGCCCGGTGAGATTAGAACCCACACATTGACTCAGCAAATGCGTCAGGAGGCCTGCTCTGTGCAATTCACTACGAAGCCAGTGAAGGTTCCAGACCCTCAGCTGAAAACTTGGGGGTTACTGAATTTATTGATAGCTTGTTTACTTCGGGTGAGGATGTGAGGTGTTTGCCAGGGAAGATGAGAAACTACAATACCGAAACCAATTAACTTTCATTGGTTTATTCCACAAATATATATTGGGTGGCAACTAGGTGCCAGGCACTGGGCGTACAGGAAAAGGTCTGGGTAGGGTTGAATTTACCTCCCATCACAAGGTCAAAGACAGAAAGCAAGAACCAAAGAGAAAGAGGGAACCCCCTGCCAAGAGTTGGCTTTAGAGTTAAAATCTTTGAGCAAAGAGTTAAAAAAGGAAGAATTGCTCAGTTGCATAGCTCAGTTCACGTCCAGAGAAACACACTTTTTTTTTTAACTGGTTTCAGGAGGATTTCCTCATGGAAGAAGCATTTCAATACGGGGCCCTTGAGCAACAGAACGAATGATTTTAATAGCGATTTTTGTTTTTCTCCCCCAACATTTTATGATGCACATTTCAAACCTACAGAAAAGTTGAAAGACTTTAAATTCCTATATCCCCACCTCCCAGAGCCTGCAATTGACATTTTACTGTACTAATTGCAGTTTTGTTTTGTTGTTTAACAGGAAGTTTCTCCTATGGCTTTTCCTGAGGCTGTGACAGCCGAATTTTCCCCAGGACAGACGGCGGGGACGCGGGCGCGGCGGGGACGCGAGGGAGTCTGGCTGGGCGCGGGTGGGGGAGCTAAAAAGGGAAAAACAAAAACAAAACTGGAGAAACAAGTCCTGCTCACGCCTTGGCTGTCGCTCTTACTGTGTGGTCTCAGCCAGTTAACAGGAGAACGAGTCTCGTGGCTGCTTTTGGCTGGAAGGTCCTGGGATCGTCTTTCTCCAGCTCCCTGAGCAAAGGGTGGAAAAAAGGCGGCGATGGCGGCCCTGGCACCCGCCCCGCGCACGGGGACACAGACGAGAGTCCCCCGGGACGCTCGGCGGGGACGGCGAGGGGGGCCCCGCGCATGCTGCAGCCTGGCAACCGGCCTCTGCAGCCCGCGGGCCGGGGCGGGGGTGCGTCCTGCGGCAGCTGCAGGGCTCCGTCCCACCCAGCTGTCCCCGCGACTCCAGCCCGCTGTCCCGGCCGGAGTGGACTCGGGGAGGGCCCAGCCTCGGCGCTCCGCCCCCGGCCCGGCGGGACTGGGCTCGGCGCGCCCTCGGCATAAAGCCCTCCTCCCCGGCCAAGGTAGAGGAAGTCGGGCTCCCGCCTGGATGGGAGGCGGGGGCAGCCCGCTCCTGTTGTTTTCCGCCGGCGGGAGCGGGCAGGCGGGCGCAGGGGGCGGGGTGCGCCCTCCCTCCCCGGCCGGGCGGCCCGGAGCGCGGATCCCGGCCCCGGACATCGGGCTCACCCGAGCATCCCTCCTTCCTGGGGGTCAAGGACAGTAGGGCCACTCCGCGGTTCCGAGGACCCGGGAGGAGCCGTCGGTACCCCAGGGGCCGGGGCCCCGGGGCGCACACCCTTCGCGGCCGGAGCCTGCGTTTCCTGCGCCCGGATCTGGGGCACGATGGCCGCAGGCGGCCGGGCGCCCGAGCCCCGTGTCCTCGTCTGCCTCGGGGCGCTCCTGGCCGGCTGGGTCGCCGCAGGTAAGGAGCCGCGATCTCGAGGAAAAAGTTGAGTTTTCCCAGGCAGCGATGGGGAGGGGACAGCGAGGGACCGAATTCCCTCCGACTCCACCCGAATCCGCGGTGGCCGCAGTCCCGAAGCCGCCCGAGGAGGGTCTTGGGTTTCCTGCCCGCAGCTCAGCTCTTTGCAGGAAGAAATTTTCCGGGGCGCTCGGTGGAGGGCGAGATGTCCCCAGCCTCCTCGGGTAGGCAGCCGGCGGGGCTGCGGAGGGCCTGCGGAGAGGTGGTGGGGAAAATCAAGAGGCACGTGCGGGGGAAAGTGATTTATTTTATTTTATTTTTTGAAGTGTCGGATGTAAATTTGCTTTCTGGTTTTACGTGCTGCGCTGGAGTCAAACTCTCCTTCCCCCTGCCTAAGGTTGAACTCGTCTTACACCTGTAACATGTGGCTCTCCTCACTCACCCCTGCGAGTCTACCTGTTCGGAGTAGCGCATTCAAAGCTGTGCATTCGCTTTTTAAAAACTTTTTATTGTGAAATACTTTCAGACTTAGAAAAAAACTCCCCCTCATCCTTGACATGATTGGCAAAAGGTCTTAAATGCTTCATCTATACTCTGTTTTGTTACAAAAAGAAAAAAGAATATAAAGTTGCTTACAAAAAATATGTAGAATGTAAAAAGATTGAAAAAAAATTTTTTTTGAATTTAATTTAACAGCTAATGCATGTCTGCTGTGTGCAGGGAATGTGACAAGCAGGGAGCAGACTGGGGTGGAGGGAGCCAGGAAGTGGTGTAGTTTACAGGGATGCAGGTGGAGTGCTACTTTCCGTTTTCCCAGCTGGCCGCCTCTTGCAGATTTCTGAAGATGGATGGGTCATAAATGGTGCCTGAGCTTCCTAGCAGCAAGTGCCAAAAGTTCCTAATTGTTAGGTGCTCACAAATTTTTATTTTGCTTTGTTTTTAGCAGTCATTTAAAAACAGTAAAATTTCTTATGATCTAGATTTTTTCAGTTTATCTGGGAACATCTAAAGGTCTGGCAACAGGGGCCTGTATGCCCACCTGGAACTAAGCAGTGATCATCCTCTTTTACCTAGAGCATGTGACCCCAAGTTTGTTCCACCTGTCCCTGTTGTAGTACTTACCCCTGGCCCTCTTCAGGCATGGACATTACCCGCCAGGTTCTCCAGGCATTTGACTTAGTGATCACTGTGCTGGGCAGGTGGGGAGGAAGGACAGTCCCCAGTTGGTCATCTCCAGAAGTTAAAAGGTGATTATCAAGTATTCCCCTTTCCCCAGCTGTCTGCAGTGTCTCCTGCACTGTGAACACCAGGGACCTGGGGACATCAGAACCCTGGGCTGAAGCCATCCTGCTGGAATGAATCCTTTCAGGCTGTCTGCTGCTCGCCACCTGGGGAACCTGCCTCCACTGCCATGCCCAGCTATTTTGATGCCCAAGCCTGTTTCACCTTTGTGTATAGTACCAAGTGGCTTCCTGAGCTTGGTCTATTTTTGTTGTTTGTTTTTCAAGTTGGGAGTTGCCTTGGTGGGGGGGTGGGGAATGTCTTTCTCCTGGCACTCTACTGCAAATGAAGTTCATGCTTCCACTTGTCCCTGAGATTGTAAACACCAGGGCATTTTTGGGAAAAGTTGCTAGGAAAAACGTAAATGTTTAGGTATAACTCCAATTCTTTAATAACATAAGGGTGGCATCTGGGGAGTTTCTATTACTCCAGCCTTTGTTGCATATTCTGAATTTAAGATTGGGGGACAATAGGCGCCTCTGAACACCACGCGAATGACTTCTAGTAGCATAGACTGTTACTATGTTTTCTCACCTCACCCTGCCTGGTATGGGAGACCAGAGTAAATCCCTGTGACCTGAAGCACTTGAGACCTGAATGACAATTCCACATCTCCCTGTGATTTGAGCAAATCACTTAAGTTTCCTGAACTTCAGTTTTCTCAAGAGTAAAATGAGGAGGTATGGGACTGTCAGGCATGGAACTAGTACATCCTCCAGGACAACCCCTTCTGCATCTGTGTCAGACATCACTAATCGATGACTGTGTTCTTTTCCACTGAGCCAGGACTCAACCTTATCTTCAACCCAGCCCTCAGGGCTGCCACATCTCTGGACTAGATGGTCTCTAAGGACACCTTCAGCTTCAGTAGTTTAAAAAAAAAAAAAAAATGGAGTGAGCAAAGCCAGGAGGAGAAGTGAAATGCCTTCACATGGTTTCTTTTGTGATCATGTCATTCTATGCCTTTGAAGAGAAGACAAGGTTATCTCAGGTTCTAAGAATAAAGTTTCACCGGAGCTTTTCCAAGCCACTGTTCTTTATTCCTTTGCCGAGGAGTCAGGGAAAGGGCAGGCGTGCAGGTCTCTGGAACGCAGGCTGCATCTGTAACTCTAAAGTTCATCTTCCTCTCCTCATGGGGATTGCCACCTGAGAACCCGGGTTCCCAGCTCTAATAGTTTAAAATTAATCCTCACCTGCTTTTGAAAGCGATTGTTAAGCATTTCTTGCTGCTTGGGAATTTCTAGCATTAGATGACATTCTTCACCTTTTGGCAAGTGGCTTAGGCATTTTTGCTTTTTTTTTCCATCCTAACCTGGCTCAGAAGTCTTTTGAGAGCGGTAAGGCCAAGACTGTGAGAGAATCGGAACATCCTGTGGCTCCAGCTGGCGTCAGATCTTTCAAAGGGAGCTCCTTCTAACCGGAGAAGAGGCCAAATACAGATAGCTCTTAGTCTTTCATTTATAAATGGAAAGGATTCCTAGAAGCAAGGGACAGTTTACTTTTTATAACAATTTTATTGATATAATTTACATACCATAAAATTCGCCCTTTTGAAAGTGTACAATTCAGTGGTTTGAGTATATTCAAACTATCACCACTAATGAACTCCAGAACATTTTCAGCACCCTGGCAGGTTCTGTCCACAGTCCTGTCCTGGTGGCCTCTTTGTATGTGGGTGTCAATTGTAGAGGGGGCTGGAAAATGTGAGATTTCTCAGCAAAATGGGGTGCATTTGCTTCTTGGTACCTAGTGACAGTCTAATGCCAGCCCAGTGGCCCCTCAACACCTGTTGGTCTTCAGTGGGCATCAGCATCACCTGGGCTTGTTAAACCACAGCGTACGTACTGCCTGCCTCTTCCTAGTGTCCGATTTAGATGTTTTGGGGTGAGGCTTGATAATTAGCATTTCCGACAAAGCTGCTATTGCTGACGTGGGCTTTTGAACATGCTTTTCCCTCTGCCTGAGAACCCATCCTCACCTTTACCTGGCTGAGTGCTCCTTATCCGCTGGATCTCAGTTCGGCTTCCGGGAGGAATTCTTTCCTGACATTTGTCCCAGCTGGACGTAGGGGCCCTTTCTCTGAGGCCTTATCTTGGTGTTTATCATATTGCGTTGTAATTTTCAGTTTATTATCTCTTTGCTTCACTAGACTGTGAACTCCTGGAGGTTTCTGTTTTGTGCACTGTTGGATCCCCAGTGCCTAGCACAGGCCCTGGCCCACAGGGGCACATGGGCACTACTGCCAGCCCATCCTTGCATAGAGCTTCCAGGACAGCCTTAACTCCAGGGTCCTTTGGACCTGACCTGAGAGACAGAGAGTCAGAGAGAGCAGTGGGAAAAAAGCCAAAGCCCTCTTCCTTCCACCTCTTCTGGATTTCTAGACAAATAAAAACACTTGGGTTTTGCATCAGTTATTAATTGCTACAGTAATGCTACAACCAAACAACCACAAAACGGCCAAAGTGCTCATTGCTCACAGGCCTGGGTGGGTGGTTAGGTGGCCCTGCTGATCTTGCCTGGGCTTATGCGCATGTCCGGGGACAGATAGATGGGCTGGCTGGCTGAAGGCTGACCTGGAATGGCTTCAGCTGGAACAAATGACTGAGACAACTTGGGTCTGTACCATGTAGTTTTGTTTTTTTTTTAAATTTCAGAATTTTACGGCAATATGCACGTTTTGGTTATGTAATTTGCTTTTGTATAGTTTGAGTCAAAGTTATAAGTGTGCCCTTCACCCAGTCAGTGTATATTCTACCCTTAGGTGTGAATTTACTCATTTCCTCCTCCTCCCTCCTACCTGCTTGATTTCCCTTGAGTTTTACTTCCATATGTGCACATAAGCGTTGATCGATTACTTCCAATTTAGTATTGAGTCCATGTGGTGTTTGTTTTTCCATTCTTGCAATACTTCACCAAGAAGAATGGTCTCCAGATCCATCCAGGTTGTTACAAAAGATACTAGATCACCATTTTCTTTTTTATGGCTGAGTAGTACTCCATGGTATACATATACCGCATGTTATTAATCCACTCATGTATTGATGAGCATTCGGGTTGTTTCCACATCTTTGCAGTTGTGAATTGTGCTGCTATAAACATTCGAGTGCAAGTGTCTTTTTTATAAAGTGTCTTTT
>CAUYRT010107802.1:0-15622 GCA_963574885.1 Lepilemur ruficaudatus
GGTAAGATTGGTAATATCTGAAATTTACAAACTAAGGTTTGAATGTGATGATTATGTAAAACACCCAGTGTTTATCATAGCGCTTGGAACATGGTAGGTACAACAATCTCAGTGAATGTGGATGCTTGTGGTTGGAATGACAGAAAATCACCTAAAAATCTGATTTGAAGTAATAGAAAAAGTCCAATTTGCCTCTATGAGCCCACTTTAATGACTAAAATACCAACCATTAGGTTCATTCATCATTTTCAGAGAAAAAAAGGTCAGAATTCAAATGTGCTACTTGGGTGAAGCATCACTGTGAACATTATTCATGATGACAGGTTTCACAAATTAGGGTATCTACAGAATTGAAGCCTAAGGAAATGACAGAGAGAGGAGCTTGTGTAGGGATCTTCTACAAGGAAAATCATTCCCTGCATCAAGGCATTCTGTAAACACCTTGCCTTCATAAACTCCCCTGGCCCTTTGTGTTCCGATGCACTCCATTTTTCCGTTTTCCAATTCTGCTTCTCCATAAATTATACTTCCCTTCTGCCTCAAAAGTCATTCTCAAATGGCAGTGAGCCATTGCCTTACATGTGAATTGTATGAAACACAAGTAGGAGGAAAGAAAGAAAGGGGGAGAAAAGAGTATTAGAGGAAAGAAGGAAGGAGAGATGGAAGAGCCTGGAAGAAAGGCTGACAACTGATCAGTTGAGAAAATGTGCATATGGAGACAAACATAGCTCAAAAGCAAGCATGTTCAGTGTGGGAATATAGAAAAAAGGTGAAAATTAATATAGATATCTGCAGTTTTTTCTCTTCTTTTTCCCTCCTTCTTCTCCTTTCTTTTAAGGAAAAATTTTGTTAGTTTAATTTTTTATATTGTCTAATGCTGTATAAGGTAACATAAGAATTAGGTCATTAACTATGCCTGATTTTGAATCAAAACTTTAGTTTATTATATCTTAAACAAGAAGCAGTACAATTAATCCAAGTATGCACCTAAACTATCAACATAGCTTTGCCATCTTACTGGTAGCTTATTTATGCCAGCAGCAGAGAAGAAGCCTGGAGAGCAAGTGGTGATAAAATCACGAAAGGAGTTTTTCACAAATTGTTTAGAATTGAATATCTTTCCTTGGAAGAAGTGGTCCAAAGCCTGGAAGAAGTGGTAGTCAGTTGGTACAAGGTCTGGTGAATGGAATACGTTTGATGACAGAGAGTTTCCAAGTTCAGCCTCCATAGTTTGAGCAGCGTTGCTTGTGTGACATGAGGTTGACTGTTGTCTTGCAAGAGGATTGGCCTGTCTCTATTAACCAATCTTGGCTGCTTAATTGCAAGCATCCTCATCATTTCATCCAACTGATTGCAGTAGACATCCGCTATAAGTGATTGACCAGGTTTCATGAAGCTATAGTGGATAATGCCAGCACTGAACCACCAAACAGACACCATTAGTTTTTTTGATGAATATTCAGTTTTGGACAGTGTTTTGGCACTTCATCTTTATCTAACCATTGTGCCAAGCACTTGTGATTGTCAAAAAGAATTCATTTTTCATCACATGTAGCCACACTGTGTAGAAATGGTTCACCATGTCTTGACAGCAAAGAAAGGCAAACTTTGAGATGATTTCTCTTCTGATGCTCATTTAATCCATGTGGTACCCATCTGTCCAGCTACTTTACCTGCCCATTTGTTTCAAATGGGCCAATATTGTTGGAATAATAACATCAAACCTTGCTACTAATTCACGTGTAGGTTGAGATAGATTCGCTTCCACTGTAGCTTTCAGCTCATCATTATCCACTTTGGTCTCAGGTCGCCCATGTGACTCATTTTCAAGACTAAAATCACCAGAATGGAACTTCTCAAACCATCCACATACTGCTTAGCCACATCCTTCCCAAAGGCTTCATTGATGTTTCAAGCTGTCTGTGCATTATTGCTTCCACAAAGGAACTCATATTGGAAAATAACACTAGTTTTTTACTTATCCATGGTTTCACAAACCTTGCTCTAAAAATTTTTTGAAAGACAATCACAAGCCAAACTGGGTGTTTGAAAGAATTAGGATGTACCTTCAGAATAAAAATTTTAAAAAAAGTGTCAATGTGAAATATTAACTGTCAAACTTAGTACTTAAGGAAATGGACATTTTATAATTAATAACCTAATAGTACTAATAGCACCGAATTATAATAAGAAGTTTCCAGAAAATGGGAGGAAAAATGAGTATGAGAGGTAAACCGGTTTAGGGATGGGGAGACCTACTGAAGGATTTTGAGGGTGAAGTAGAGTGTGCTTAGATGCATAGCATTCAATCTTGAATTTTAGAGAGATGGAGAGAAAAATAATTGTTTTAAAAAGTTTTGCTTTGTGTTGGACAATAAAATTTCTTGGTACCCTGTTCAAGAGACTTCAGTAAATGCTTGTAATCTTTATCAAAGGCATTGGAGCTTGATTTTTAACTCTTTTTTGAATGGTACGCCATGTAAAAATGAGCCTCACAACAGTGCAGCAGTTTGATTTCAGGTACTTACCCAGCTCCTAGACCAAACTAGTTAAAGTTACAGAATTGCAAACAGAAGAGATAGTAGATGAGAACCTTAAGTAATTACTGAGATAAAGTCAGTTTCTTTCTTTAGGAAGCTACATTCAAGAAGCAAGTATGGAGGAAGCAAATAGTATATTCTTTCACAAAAGCACCTGAATCTTAGGAAATTGGAAAATAAGGAATTAAGAAAGTCTTGAGAAAACAGATTTCTACAGGAGCTAGAACAATGGTTATGCTAGAATTGTGGTGAGTGTTGCTAAAGCAAATGATAAACTTCCTTCCTCCAAAATATAAATCTTTAAATTTTGCCATTATAAAATAATTACCTTCAAATTAATAATAATAATAAAAACAGGCAAGAAATTTTTCTAGCTCTGTGTATGTGGTAGTGTATGTGTGTGTGTGTGTGTGTGTGTGTGTGCTGCTCACTTTGTTGGAATTCCTAGGTTTCATACTATTAGTGTAAGGTTTTTGAAGGTGTGATTGGAGATGAAAAGGAAAACTTGTTTTGTGATTCCACATTGAAACAAAAATATATTAATCTAGTAACTACATAGAAGTTTGGACAAAATGAATTAAAAATAATCTGGCTCTGATATATATTTGTGCTATTATTACTAATTTTTTTAAAACGTGATAATTAATAACATTTTTTATGTTTATTTCCATGTATGTGTTTGGGTATAATGTATGCATTTGTGTCTTTCTCAATATACATGTGTTTGTGTACATTTCTTGAAACTTCTCTTTTAATTTTAATCCAAGAAGTCTATATTGAATATTTCTTGTTTAAATCCTCAAAATAAATAATTTAGTTTTCTACACACAGAAAGAACTGAAATGTTGGTCCACGTACTAGTGGAAAATTTAAATTTCAATTGTGTACATCAAAAGGAACTTTTTAGTCTAATAATTGAGTCAGTTTTTAGGAATGCAAGTTCTGCATTTAATACTAAATCCACTGTGTGATAAGTTTAGAAACTATTTAAAGTCATCTACTTTCAAAATTTAACTATCAGTCCAAACTTGTTTTGAACATCAACATTATTTTTAATATATTGCCAACACTACTTACAATGCTTTGTACAGCACATTATGGATGTGTCTCTTATAGTGCATCATCTACCGCACAAAATTGATCGATGAAAGTGGTTTCACTGCTTTAAATATCAATAAAAGTTGACTTTGGTTTAGACATTCTAGAACTGTGAACTTTGATGCAATTTTATTTTTTTCGGTTCAATTAAACCATTTGCCTATATTCCCTTATGTGGTATTAACCACTGTGGTGCATCATTCCAAATGCATTTTCTTATGGCTATTATTCTAGTTAATTTGTCTTGTCCTCTAGACAAGAATTAAATATTTATCCACTTAATATTTCAGTTAACTTGCATTCTGAGAAAGGATATGTAAGGTTAAAGCAATGCCTACCTGTTTCTCAGAAATCTCTCATAAACTCTTTCCAGTATTATGCAACAAGTCCTAATACGTAGCCGTGTTCGTTTGTCTATGTGACATTGATATAGTCCTATCACTTGAACACTGTTTCACAATAATTTTTCTGATATTATAACTTATTATATTTTAATAAAATATTTTATTGTTCATATGTTTTGTTATAATTTATTATAGTGTATTTGAATGTGCTCTCACTTTATGTTAATCTAATTATTCAAGTATTAACAGAATTTATGTAATTAAATAGACAATTACTTTTTAAGATGGACTTAATCATGTATGCATTGAAGAGGTATTTCTGCAGGTCTAAAGGATGGTTATTATATGTGTTATTACACATTTAAGATAAACAAACTTGTGATGTTGATCTCCTTATGATCTGATAGCAGATCATAACTGTAATGACTTTCCAAATTCAGAGTACTGTACTCAAAGTCCAGATGCATCTTTGGTTGGAAAATAATAGCCTCAAAATGGTGATTCTGGTGTTTCATGAATCCCTATTTTAATTTAAGTCAAATTTACTTTGAAATTCAAACAAATCTGAGTATATATATATGCATATATGTATATATGTGTATGTATATATGTGTGTGTGTATATATATATACATACATATATATATATATATATATATATATATATAAAGAGAGAGAGAGAGGATCTGTAGTACAGCCTTTCTGAAGATTTTTCCCAGGATAATTAGCCTCTCAATTAATGGGCAAGGTCTATTTCCAAGGATAAAGATTAGAAATTGGTAGAAAGAAAACAATTTTGTATATTGCAAGATGTTTACTTGCCCCACACTTAAGCTTCCATTGACATCTGATATCTAATATGAGTCTCCAATAAACAGTGAGAAAAAAAATAAATGAGCTCTTCCACTAAAACTTGAGCAAGTCTAAGCTTCTCAAATAAGCTGTGACTACTCACAAGATTATGCAAATCTATGCCTGGTGGTTATTAAAAATGTACAGGAAACATGTAGTATACCTTTTTGGTGGCAAAAAAATTCTTGATATAATTTAAAGCATTATTCTCACATTAGAATATTATTCTATTATAGAATAAAATAAACTTTTGCATAAATTTTTAAGATAAAACAAAAGTCTACAGAAATCTTAGGTATGTTACTTGCCTCTGGTTGCAGGGATATGTTAGTGGAAAAATTTGAGAAGCAATAGTCAAGATTAAGAGTATCAAACAGCCAACAATGCTGCCCATGGGAAACAAAGGTATATTGCTTATTGAGGTCTGCTGCAAATTCATTAGGGCAGCAAACATATTAAGATGGAGCTGCAGGCTCACGCCTGTGATCCCAGCACTTTGGGAGGCCAGGGTGGGAGTATTGCTTGAGGCTAGGATTTGGAGATCAGCCTGGGCAACATAGCAAGACTCTGTCTCTACAAAGAATAAAAATAGATAAAGGGTTAGCTGAATATGGTGACACACACCTGTAGTCCCAGCTACTTGAGAAGCTGAGGCAGGGGGATTGCTTCAGCCCAGGAATTGGAGGCTGCAGTGAGCTCTGATCACTCCACTGCACTCCAATGTGGTAACAGAGTGAGACTCTGTCTTAAAAAAAAAAAAAACATGGATATACTCGAGATTGTTTTAAATAAGTTTCCCTTATATTCCGGTGACCTCTGGGCCTATTTTCCACCCCACACTTTGACAACATATCTATTTCTTTCTTTCTTTTAGAGATGAGGTCTTGCTCTGTTCTCCAGGCTGCAGTACAGTGGTGTCATCATAGCTCATTGCAACCTCAAACTCCTGGGCTCAAGTGATCCTCCTGCTTCATCCTCCCAAGTGGCTACAGGTATTTACCACCACACCCCGCTAATTTTTTAATTTTTTTGTGGAGATAGGGTCTCTATATTGCTCAGGCTGTTCTCAAAACTTGTGGTCTCAAGAAATACTCCGGCCTTGGCCTCCCAGGGTGTTGTGATTACAGACATGAGCCACTGCATTCAGCTTTTTCTTTCTGTTTTTCTCTTATAAAAATTCCTTTGTACCAATGCCATGAATCAATTTTTCTTGGCATAGCTTTTCCTGTTTTGGGCCTTTTGAATACTACTTACTAGTCTTAGAAGGAATATGCATGGAATGGCATTTGTGGGAGTTGCTCTCAGTAAATAACAATGTCTTATCTATTTGTGTCTTTATACAATTTGTGTATATATACAATATTTTTATTTCAGAGATCCCATAATTTATCTCTAGGTAAAGTTGACTTTTATCTAGGAGAATTATTTGTTACATATTAGAGGAGATTGTGGTTCTACGTCAGTGTGTAGATTTAGCAGTTGCTGCAGTGACTTGGAGTGATCATCTTTGTTATACCATTATAATAAAGTCTTGTTTTATAGGTGAAAAAAAAAACAAAACATGGAGCTGCTTTCAGCTGGACATACAGGGAAAATGGTCAACATTCCTTCATGATTTAAGTGATCTGAATCTGTGACTTTTGCAACCATATTATGAATGTACAGGATCTTGTATGTTGGAAGTCAGAATAAAATAGAACAAACATGGACATTATATGGTATGCTGGAGAAATAGTTCAAAAGACACATAGAAATTAATGGCTGGAGTTTGAGGGTTGGAGTTTAGGAGTTAAACAACACTAACCATCAATTTTATCAGAGCTTTTTAGTTCCTTATGTGGTCCACAGCAACATTGGTTTCACTGAATAATAGCAATAAACTATTTTTGCATTGGGGGCCCATTAAGCATTGCAGAAGCATTGAGATCATTTTGTTATAAACAAATTATAATATATAGGGACATATCTCTTTTATTACATTATCACAAAATATGTTTAAATTCTACATGAAAAGTGTCTTCCTTTCTTCATAAATTCTATAAAACTGGAATACTATAATTGAACTTCTCATTTAATCATTTTATTTATTTAACACCTAATGTTGGGCACCTATTATGTGCCAGGTCTTGTGGTATATAAGCTCCAATGATAGAAAAATAAATACATAAAAATAAATAAATAAATAGAAAAAACTAACCTTTGAATTCAACAAGTTCACAGCAGGGATGCAGTTAAGCAGTAAGAGGAAAATCATACAATCACAATTACTTCGAAAGGACATGTTAGTAATTGAGAAAAGTCAGCAAGTGGATTTAAGTTTCACATTCTCCTGGCTAGCTGTGAAGGACAGCAACATCTCTTGAAAGTGACCAACCATAGCTCTTAGATACACAGACACACAGGCAAGAAGGAAGATGTATTGTTGATGGTTAAGCATGCTTTGTTTTCTAGTATTGGAAAATACGTATTTCAGGTCATTAAATATGAAATGTCTGGTTTTGAATCAAAAGTGCAGTTTATTATATCTTAAACAAGAAGCAGTACAATTAGTCAAAGTATGTGCCTAAACTATCAACACAGTTTTGCCATCTTAACCATAGCTTGTTTATGCCAGCAGCGAGGAAGCCTGCAGAGCAAGTGGTGATGAAATCATGAAAGGCATTTTCCACAGCTTGTTGAGAATTGAATATTTTTTCTTGCAAGTGATTCAAAGCCTGGAAGAAGTGGCAGTCAGTTGGTGCAAGGTCTGGTGAATACGTTTGATGACAGAGAGTTTCCAAGTTCAGCCTCTGTAGTTTGAGCAGTGCTGTTTCTGCGACATGTGTTGAGTATTGTCTTCAAGAAGATTGGCCTGTCTCTATTGACCAATCTTGGGTGCTTAATTGCAAGCATCCTCATCATTTCATCCAACTGGTTGCAGCAGACATCAGCTGTAATAGACTGACCAGGTTTCATGAAGTTGTAGTAGATAATACCAGCACTGGACCACTAAACAGACACCATTAGCTTTTTTTGATGAATATTCAGTTTTGGACTGTGTTTCTGCACTTCATCTTTATCTAACCATTGTGCCAAGCACTTGTGATTGTCAAAAAGAATTTAATTTTCTCACACCTAACAATAAGGTGTAGAAATGAATCACGTTTATGTCGAAACAGCAAAGAAAGGCAAACTTCGAGATGACTTCTCTTCTGATGCTCGTTCAATTCATGTGGTACCCATCTATCCAGTTTCTTTACCTTTCTGATTTGTTTCAAATGGCCCAATATTGTTGGAATACTAACGTCAAACCTTGCTGCTAATCGGCACATAGATTGAGATGGATTCGCTTCCACTACAACTTTCAGCTCATCATTATCCACCTTGGTCTCAGGTCCCCCACGTGGCTCATTTTCAAGATGAAAATTGCCAGAATGGAACTTCTCAAACCGTCGAGATACTGTGCGTTTATTAGCCACATCCTTCCTAAACACTTCCTTGATATTTCAAGCTGTCTGCACTGCATTGCTTCCAGGATGGAACTCATATTGGAAAATAACACTAATTTTTTACTTATCCAGGGTTTCACAAAAATTGTTCTAAAAAAATATGAATGATAATCACAAGTCAAAATGTGGGTTTGAAAGACTGAGGATGTACCTTCACAATAAAAATAAAACAAGATGTGTCAAAGTGAAATGTCAGAGATATCAACTGCCAAAGTTAGTACTTAAGGAAATTGGACATTTCATACTTAATGACTTAATATTAGACTGTTCCTCTGTTAGAAGTTGGGTTGCTGAAATGTGCAAAGAAGACCTTGAGAGACACTGTCCTCATATGCGGAGAAAGAGAGAAAAACATCCAGATACTCAGACTGACAATTGTATTATGTGAATTATTCAGCCATTTTGAAAATGTGTCCAGGATAAAAATGTCTGTCAGGAGTTGACAGTTATCTTGTTATTGATACAGAAAATTAGTTGAAAGCCATAGCTCCAACCTAATCCGATTAAAATTCAACACAGAAGTTAGGAGATTTGGGTTTGAAACGCAAGTTCACTATCAAATTGCCTTTTAATACTTGGTAATTTTCTTAGCCTTTTTGGCTCCAAGTTTTCCAGTTTTCTAAATGCTAGATGATTGTTAAGAACTCATCAGGCCTAAACTCCATAGCTAATATAAGAAACTTTCTGTGAAGATTTGATTACAAGCCCAGTTTTTAAAAGACTCAGTTAATAGTAATAATCAATCTGATAAGAATATCTTAACTATACTGAAATTTAGAACTTTGAAAACAAGCCTATAGACAGGATGAAATCTAGAATTCATACTGTTCAAGTTGTAATAATTATGAAAATAACATATATGTGTGTGTATGTGTATATATATAAATACACATACGTACTTACTAAGGGAAGTAGTTCTCAAATTTTAACATGCATCAGAGGCACCTGGAGGCTTGTTTAAACACTGATTGCTGGAGACCAACCCCAGAAATTCTGATTCACTAGCTCTGGGAATTAATAAGTTCCTAGGGGCAGTAATACTAATGGTCCAGGGACCATACTTTGACAACTAGTAAGAGTATTATTGCTAGGTATTCAACTTTCTATGTACAATTAAAACAGAACTTAGAATATAATTATTATTTGATTTCGTCTGTATATTTATTTCATATGTATGTCATAAAATGCATAAATATTATGTGTTTATAATTTCATATATGGTATTTAGCTGTTTTAATTTTAAGTACTTAGTGATCAATTCCCCTGAGGCTAAATGATATACCCTCATTTAACGTTTGTTGTTAGTTGAAATAGTTTCTAAATGTAAGATTCAGAAGGGGTACTTGCCTCCAATGCCTGATACTGTCATGAGTTGTCATTCTGAGAGTCAAGAAAACATAAATTCTTATTTTTCGTACTTAGAGTCTAAATATAATTGACTACCTAAAAATGTCTAATCAAATGGAGGATGTGAAAATTTAAATATTAGTATTTATATTTCTGACCTGTGAATTTTGTTTTTTATAAACCTAATCCTCTCTAAGCCACTCTAAAGGGCTTAACTTTTAAAGTAACATTGAATTAAGTCATTCGTCAAAGAGAGTTATTGATAATTGTCCATTTAGTGCCTTGATATTTTTGTATATAGAGTTTTTATAGAATGAGACACTCATGTATTGGATTATTGACATATCTAAAAGCTTAATAAAATTACAAATTTAGAGCAAGTGCCCAACCTTAATTATTTTGTAATTTTTTGAGAGCACTGGTTATTAAAAAACCCTTATACTTTATATATAAATATATATTTCTCTGCATTTGTGTGCATTTATCTCATATATGGAGTATATATCCATGCATTTACATAATTACACACATAATGAAAAGAGAAAAATGGAATATAGAATAACATATTTGAAAATGTTTCCAAGAAGTCTGTTTACACTGTCATATAAAAAAATACATCAGAAGTACCTTCTACCTTCATAATTTTCTTATGTTTGTATCTTTGTCTTATTTTTCATATCAGCAGCTCTGATTTATCCATTTAAAATTTTTATGTTATTTCATTTTTGTTGCTTGTTTATTATCAGCATATATTTTTGGAATATTTTCTTTGGACTTTTTTTTTAATTGACTAGATTTCATCTCGGTTTGTTAAAGAGAACCAGCTGTTTTCTTGAAAGATAATTTGCTGAAGCTGTTGTGTGCCATAATTACACTGCAATTATACAGCAATATCCATAAAAGCAGATGAGGATTCTATGTGTCCTTATACCTCATTAGAAGTTGCAAAAATGATAGATGTAGTCTATCCTAGTTTGACTATTGCCCTCTGTTGGTAAAATCAAGATGTGGCATGATCCAAAAGATAACAGCAAGAAAAATGGAGATAGATTTTGTGTGTGTTTTCTTTTGTTTTGTTTTTAAACAACAATAGTACCTTGGTTCACAAGTTAACACCATCAATAGTTTCAAATTTTTTTACAATTAGAATTTAAAATATACCTTTAAAAATCTAGCTATTGAAAAAAATCAATTTAGCTAGTGTTATGTGAATCGGGCTTTTCTCCAGTACTACACTGTAGAGCAATAATCTTTTTTCCCCTCACTCGAAATCTACTTGAGTCATATCCATCTTTTGAGTAGAGAATCAGTTGGATCTTTTCCTTGTTCTCAGCATGTATCATCCTCTTTGAAGCAATCCTCTCTAATAAAATTGAGATTTTTTAAAGTCTCTTACCATTTCCAAAAGCAGCAATTATTCATATCTTTATTGTTGCAATGACAAAAAACTTGAATATTTAGTCATATGCAGAAGAAAGATCCATTTCAAATAAATTTCTGAGAAAAAGAATTTTCACTTTAGGACAATCAGTAATATTTTACATATTATGAGTAAGAAGGAAGATGTGAGAAGATCAGCTTCGAAAAACAGCTGATATTATTTTGAATATTGCAACATTTAATGTGAGTTGTATGGTGGGAAAGGTGCACATGTACAAATAAACACCATCTTTCAAGGATCTTTGATTCTGACTGGCAGATGGGGAATACGTTATTTTAGTAATATTTATTTTGGCAGAAGTAGCAGGAAGTAATCTAGTTTTGTAGTAGTTGAGCAACTAGAGAAAATAAATCTTCTATGAGTCCTTTTATGACCTTCTAGGAATCAGAACTTTTGACAGACTTGAACATTTTTGAAAGTAAAAATGAAGATTTTTTTTTTTAAATTTCACTTCTACCATTTATACCTAGTTAGACTGCTGGCTTCCCATATAATATTCTTAATGTAATTATTGCCTGTGCAGCAAATAGACAAGCTTAGCTGCAAAGTTTCTGGATTGATGTCAGATTTAGGAGTTGAACGAATTAAAATTAGTTCATTTCTTTGCCAACACTAACAGAAATCTTGGAGTACATTTCCTCAGATGCACTAAAACGGTGACAGCTTAGCTAACCACTGGGGAACTTTTCTGTACGAGAACTCATATTCATTTAACAACCTTGGCTTAGTATGGCCCCACCTCAGTTGCCTCTTCCTTTGTTTAATTAGTAACAGCATTGCCTTTTTGAGAAGAGGATTTATCTCACAAAACAAACAAATTTCAAGCAAAACCCCTAATGCTATAGAAAAGAAAAAATGTGTGCCTACGATGCCCTATCTTATTTCTTATTCAATTCTTTTGCCAAATGTCTGTTTAAAACTATACAGCATTTTTGAAGTAAAACATAATTGCATAATTGACAGGCTCTTTTTCTTTCTAGCAATTTCAGTCATTGACTGTGAACCAGTGTTGATTAGTCTTTAGCAGTTGACAAAACTATGCAGGTTGCATGTTCAGAGAATATCCTTCTCGGTTGTCATGACAAACACCTGGTAATATATAGAATTGGACTCTTCATTATTTCACCTGTTAGTAGAGGGTAAAAAATCCCTTCCCCCCTGCTTTCAACTACTTTACTGGCTTATTTTCTTAGTGCTAGTATTTCCAAGCTGTATTTCAAGCATTTTTCTTATCTCTGATCATTATTGTTCTTCTTCATATATTGATATGATTTTCCAAAAGTGCCCCTTGCAAAACATATTATTATATATGCATTTATTCCTTCAACAAATATGTATTGAGTACTCATCTTGGGTCAGGCACTATTGTTCATGCTGTGGATATGGTGCTGAATAAAACGGACAAAACTTCCTGTCCCCAGGGAGTTTACTTTTTATTGGAGGTAGTCAGAAAACAAACAAGCTTTTACATGTCAAGTGGTCCAAGCTCTTTTGAGGAAAAATAAAACAGAGGACAACACATAGTGATAGTACGTAGACGCCTAATTTACAGAATCAAAATCCAAATGTCATAGATTCTTATTAAGGCATTGTCATTGGTATCCAATCTACCTTTTCAACCTTACCATTATACTCCATCATGAAACAATACACAGTCACTGATGAAAATGCCATTTCAATGACTTGATACAATCTATTCAAAATTCAGAAGTAGAAAATATTTACTTTACACAGAAGACACTGGCATCCACTGTTTTTTCCACAATTGTATGAATATACAATGACAGAGTGATAGCAAAAGTCAACATGAAATCTCCTATCATTTGTATATTTTAAGGTTATTAATATCCCAAAAGAAAAAATACATTTCATGCATAAACATAATATTCCTAGTAACAAATATATTTGTCTTTGAGACATTGAATTCATAATCAAGAATAATAATGTCCCCTATAGGAATGTCAATGTGTGCGTGTGTGTGTGTGTGTGTGTGTGTGTGTGTGTGTGTAAGAATATTTGTGGTTAAGAAACATTATGGCTCTTTAGAGAAAATGAGGATTTTGTAACTGCAGAGACCCAAGCTAGAATCATAGGTCTATCACTACAATTATTTGTGATTTTGCCCAAGTGACTAATCAACATTCAACTTTAGTTTTCTCTTCTGTGAAATGGTATTGTTCAAAGCTTATGTGAAGGAATTAATGTATTTATTGTGCATATGTATTTTGTTAGTTACAAATGCATATTATATGATAATATGTAAATAAATGACATTAATTCCATCATATAATGGAATTATACAATAGCATGCAACAAATGTTTATTTTCTTAAAAACCCTGACTTTTCTAAAGCTTTTATTCAATGTTTTTCATGATGCTGTGATTATAAGAAACATGATTAATTATGTTGAAATCCTCCAAATATTACTTTTCAACAGGTAATAGATTTGTCATTGACTATTCTCTTTGGATAGTCAATGACAAATCTCATTTTTCTCTGAAACCTTTAAATCAACTGGCTCCTTTGCTACTATTCTCTCTGTTAATCAGGGTAACTAACACAAGCTGCCAAAATATACAAACATCATGTCAGAAACTTTAAACAGCTAGTTGCATTCTTGTACAACATTGCTCCAATCAGCAACCAGGAATCCAGGGTACCCTACCCCTATCATGCCATCTCAGGATGCTTTGCTTTCAATCAAATGGACGGCAAAGAGCATGTGGTAGAACGATACTTCTCTTAATTATGTTGGACTTGATGTGATACATTACTTCTCCTCAGTCACACAGTAGCAAAATTACTGTGAGGAAATTTTGTCAAGAAAAAGGAAATAGAGTTAAGAATACTTACAAATTTCTTTTTTAAATGACACAATGTGAGAATAATATTTATAAAAGCAAGGAAAGCCATTATAATAGTTGGAAATTTTATAAAATAAGTATGTGAAATTTTGAAAAGGTCTATAATATTGAATATGATTTAAATTTTATGGACAAAATGTTTACTAAATGTTTTAGGCAGAAAAACATTAACTAAAGTAAAAAAAACATTTTACTTAAAAATTATAGCATGGAACTAACACAAATATATTTATTAATAGAAATTATTCTCCTTTATTAGGTAAATTGGGATAGATTTCTCTGAAATTCCCAATGGGTCACTTATAGGTCTTTCTGCATATTCTTTCATTAAAGTAGTCTTAAATACTAACTCTTTGTCTCAAACATTCTTGACACAGTAAATATTTCTGCTAATTATGAACTACCAATAGCCCAATACCCAAGAGTTTGAGATTATTTACCTCTTTGTCATTGAGACAGTTGTACATGTTGCAACCTAGTTCTGTGGTCTTTCTTTTATCTTCAAAATGTGACCTTTGGTCTAACCTTCCTTGCAATATTTACTGAAGGAATTTCCAGAAGAATGCAGAATTCAACATCGATGCTATGTACCAACACCAAATTTGCACCTTAATGTAAAGATTGGATTTAATTAATAATCTAATTGACAGATGCAACTTCCCCAGAGAATGGTAACTAATCATATTCACATGAAGAGATACAGGTAGGCAAGGGATAAAAGCTGAAAATGGCTCTGATCCAATGGCTTCCATGAGCTGAGTTGGTCTGCACTCATGCCCTATCATCTCTCACAACCCTTCACATCCCTGGTAAAATGACAAGCCATTTGGAAACTGAGCCTGCGAGACAGGAGACCTTTTCTATGTTGTTACTGTACATGGGTGATTTGCCTATTGTATATTTTTCCTGAAATCATAGTAATCATGGTGTAGGATAAAGGCTGCTGTGTCTTGTAACTTTGAATGCTCCTAGTTGTGCTGAATGAACATTGAATGTGTGAGAAGGTACAAAAAACCAAAAACAAGATAAGAAACAAATAGTATATTATATAGTGCTAAGTGCTAAAAAAAGAACAAATATAGTAGGGAAAGGAGATATGGAAAGTCACTATGGGGCATTAAACTTTTATAAGGTAAATAGCAAAGGTCTCACTAACAAAAAAGACCTAAAAACAATGAGGGAGAAATTCACATAGGTGGCTAAGAAATTTTATTCTGGATAAACATAATAGAAGGTGCAAAGGTCCTAAAGAGAGAGCTTGGTTGGCTCTTGCTTTCTTTTGCTTTTGCTTGTTTACCCATGCTGTTGTCTTTCACTGTCCCTACTGAGCCAGCAAATAATTCCTCAAAGCACTGAAATTAAAGGACTTTTTTTTAGGGTTCTTTATTTATTTTCAGTTTAGGACACTTCAGTAAAGTTTAGGGAAAAGTTATGACTTTAACTCTTTGTAGCTTTTTCATTTCTTTTCTTTTTTAAATTTGTTTTGAAACAGAGTCTCCCTCTGTCACCCTGGCTAGAGTTCCATGGCATCAGCCTAGCTCACAGCAACCTCAAACTCCTGGGCTCATGCGATCCTCATGCCTCAGCCTCTTGAGTAGCTGGGACTACAGGAGCACACCACCAGTCCTGACTAATTTTTTCTATTTTT
>CAUYRT010107803.1:0-25933 GCA_963574885.1 Lepilemur ruficaudatus
CCAATTAATTTCTTTCTATTATTAGTAGAGACGGGGTCTCGCTCTTGCTCAGGCTGGTTTCGAACTCCTGACCTTGGGCAATCCACCCGCCTCGGCCTCCCAGAGTGCTAGGATTACAGGCGTGAGCCACCGTGCCCGGCCTCAAGTTGTTTTTAAATCCTGGAGGCATTTTTCCACAAGAATGTAATAACGAAGGTGAGGATCCCAGAGTAGCCCTAAGGAATCTATTCAACCCTGAAGGCATTTGGGGATTAAATGATTTTTTCACTCTTTTCCCTACTGATGTGCTCACAATTTCATAAGCAATTTCTTGGTAAAGAATCTTTATATCCTCCAACTAAAAAGCTTAAGTTGTGGGAAATGCATTCCAAGTTCCCACCAAGAATTTAGGAAGTAAGAAGACGTCTCTGTGTCCATCCCCCAACGCCAGGAGCCAAGGAAATCAGAGATCAAGAAAGGGTTCTCAGGCCACTCACGCCTATAATCCCAGCACTTTGGGAGCCCAAAGCAGGAGGATTGCTTAAGGCCAGGACTTCAAGGCCAGCCTGGGCAACATAGCAAGACCCTGTCTCTACAAAAGAAATTGAAAATATAGCCAGACGTGGTTGTAGTCTCAGGTGCTTCTAACTCCCAGACACCCAGAGCCACCACAGCCTGGCCAGGACATATGCAATGGTTTTCCACAAACTGAGGCAGCAATTAGCTGGAAGGTGAGGAATGAGTCCCAGTTTCTTTGAGTAATAGATGAAATCACTTGAAATTAGAGAAAAGCTGTTGAAAGGCCATTGTGCAATTTCTGAATGAGTTGTCTTTTATTAAGGCTATTCAGGGTCCTTGGCACACAGTGAGTGCTCATTAATATTTGCGAAATGAGAGAAGGAGTACATTGCAGGACTTACATAGGCAATAATAGGGCACCAGTACATGCCCACACTTGACGGTTTTCATAAAAACCTTCCACTGAAGGAGGATTCACAGATAAGGTGACATTGTCTTAAATCACACGGTAAGGGATAGAGCAAGGGACTGCTGCTTCGTGGAAGAGAAGAATATGCTTGATCATCTCCACTCCAATCCATTTAAGAGCTATCACAACTGCATCCTGAAAAGGCTCACACCCAGCTTTGGTTCAGAGCACTCAGGCTGAGTCTTGGGAAACAGAACTTCAGCTGCCATAAGAAACCATTCTGTACACCGTAGGTTCTGTGTGCCCATTTGGGGAGAATCACTCCAAAAATCCTCCTAGTCAGAAATGCATTTTGTAGTGTTGGTGTTTTCAAATCAAAAGCAAGTCCAGTGGTGCTTCTTTTCCTAGGTTTAATTTTGTTATTGCATCAAATCAAAGTTTTGTGTAGGTAAAGTGTAGCCTTCACAAAAGGTGGTAGCACAGTCCATAGGGTCGCCTGCATTAGGTCACATATCTAGACCTGCAAATCTAGAGCCTCATGCTAAATCCACTGCAACAACTCCCAGCGACAGGGTCCTGGGAAGACGCACCTTTAATAGGCTCCCCAGGTAATTCCTCTGCTCACTAAAGTTTAAGAATTTTATAATGCAAAGAACAAGGGATTTGGAAGAAAATGCCCAAGATCATTTCCACCCCAGATACACGAACCAGCCCCTTAAGCTCTCCTAAGTCTCCAATAATAAATTTTTTAATGTAGAGAAAAAAACTACCTACTCATCACAGAATTACTGAGTCCAGTAAGAATACATTTGAACTTGCTTGGAAAGGCTAAAGGGCTAGACAAATACTATCCATTCAAAATGCATAATGAATGTAATGAGTGACTACCAAAGCTAGCTGCTGGGGAAACAGAGACAAGAAGTGAAAAGTCGCAAGACCGACATATACATAACTCTGCATAATGAAATTAATTCAGGGCCGTAATAGCATTATGTGTATGGAAAGGGCAATGAGCCCACAGAAGAAGATATGATTAATCCTGCACTGACAGCCCCTGGACGGATTCTGGCTACAGAACAAATATGAATAAAGCAAAGCATGTTATTGAAAAAAAGTATCACCAACATGCTGATCCTGACCAAACGGGGAAAACAATAAAACACACAAGCTTCCAGAAAAATTCGCATCTTTATGATGTTACTACGTCAGCCATATCCAGATTCCAACCCCATCTCACACAGACAAGTAACAACCATTTATCATACGCCACGTGCCACGCTGGAAACTTTGCGTTCATTATTTTGGTAAATCCCCGCAAGGATCTCATGACATTAGCATGATGCTTCCTTGCACACATGGGACAATAACTCCAAGGGGGCGAGTGGTGGCGGGCGAGCCTGAATTCAAACGCGAGTCTGGCTGACTGCCAAGGCCTGTGAGCATGGAGTGTCCACCCTGGTTAAAATGTCCACACTCCAAGAGCTCATCTTTCTTCAACAAAATTTTGTTACACTCAGTCAGTTGAGTTAAGTCTCCTTTCTTCAGGCTGACCTGAGAAATATTTCAGGAGATTCGTGACAGGTAAACTGTAACCAAAATGCAAAGAAAGGAAGCATATGGCACCACCTCATTTAACAAGATCCTCATGAAGTGATCACTTTTCTGTCTATGCGTATTTCTGATTAATAATATCAACAATAGTAATACCTAACATTTATCCAGTACTTACTCTATTGTAGGCATTATGCAAAGATGTCTACGTGGATTGCTTCATGAGGTAGGTGCTGTCAACTAATCCCATTTTACCGATGGGAAAACCAAGGCACACAGAGAATAAGAAACTTAACCAGAGCTGGGGATTGGAACATGGTCAGCCTAAGCCCAGAGCTCTGATTCTCCATCATTTTGGCATTCTGCTGCTTACACGCCCGGCCTGATGCACAAGCAACACACCGCTAGGTCCCCTGCATTGCAAGTGTCTCAAGACTCTGGACATAAAAGTCCTCAAGTACACAAACTGATACGACTATTGCCGATAGTCCAGCAAGTGAGTCCTACCATAATTATTAATAGTTACACATTTAACAAGAATACACAGCAGGATTTTCCTCCTGTTTTCCAGGATCCCATTGTTACCAGCACCATTGTTCTCATTCACCCACGTATGTCCTCATTACTCAAATGTCTACTGTATACCAGGCACAGGGCATAATGAAAAAGCTCAGCCCCTCCCCACCCAGACTCAGTGTCCCCCTCACCTTCAGCAGTTTGACCTTCTCTTTTCAGCATCTGGACCGCTCCTACATATTTCTTCAGCTGGACTTTGAGCACCTCGTTTTCTCTGCAGGTACAAGAATGTTAAAAAATATATTTAAAAACGGGCAATTCAGACCCAAGGTGGGGTCCTCTGTGTAAATAAAAGCACATAATTTGCATCTTATAAACATTAATATATTCTCATGTTTTAGAGATCATCACTGGAAAAGACTATGTTACCAAGGACACGTTTGCAGAGTGACTTCAAGAACTATTCTTACATGATGGAGATAAGCATGAACTGGTTCTAGTGCCCCAAATTTCAAAATATGGACACACGCTATGCTCAGGCTATTTGAATCCATCAGTCTGTGAGATGCCTAATGCAGTGTCTTTCCATTTACAGAAGCACATACCAAGTAGATAAGGAAACTGAGGCAAAAAGAAAAGAAGCAGTTGACCAAGTCCACACCACCCCCACGTAAGATTATATACCACAGAACACAGAACCCAGGCTACGACAGGACCCCACCTACTGAATTCACCCCCTACATACACTGGCTGAGCATGGAACCTGAGGACCGGGGGGAGAAAACTGCCGCTTGTTGAGTATTTAGACTTTACACATGTCTCCCTGAACCAAGCATGCATTCATTCATCCATCCATTCTTCACTCAGTGGAAAAATGCACAGTGACGCCGCAGTAGTCTCATTTTACAGGAGAGGAGTTGGATAGATAAGGTCTCGCCACGTGGCCACCAATGAGACATAACACCAAGATCCAAAGCCAGGTCTTCCTGCCCCCAAGGCCCACAAGAGCTTTTCTCCACCTCCTTTGGGATTCAGACTTGGTTTCTCACCAGCTATGCAAGACAGAGGTGTCTCTTCCACATTTTCTGCCTGTGCGCCTACTCCCTGCCCCCAGGTCTTGAGCCGGAGTGCCTTTAAATATGATAGAAAAATTTTCTTTCCTAGCAATGAGAAGAGCTAAAGACTGGGTTGCTTCTAAAATTACAAAATTAAAAATGATCACTGCAAAATACACAATTGGAACACATTTAAGAAGGAATGCAAAAATGTGATGAAACAACCCCAACACCTTGAAATAAACCCCATCAACATTTTATATCCATCTTATCCTACTTCCCCCGGGAATGCACACACACCCTAAATATAATTTTTCAAGGATAAAACATCTTCCATGCACCATTAATTTGTTTGTTTGAAGTCCTCTTTCCCTTGTTCACTGCTCCGCTCATCCCTCCCGCTGGTAACCAAGGGTAAAAACCTGGTATGTACGTTTCATGCCTTCCTCCATGCTCAGACAAGCACGCTCACACAGCGTGCTTTATAAAATGGGATCCTATTGTCAATTTTTCTGCAAGTGGGTTGTCTCATTTAACGATTCACCACAGTCAGTCTCTAGCTCAGCCTATTTACGGATGGAAATACTACCACTTGGTATGGACATGCCACACACCTACTGAGTTAAAAAACATGCTACAGCTCATCGCTGGGTCTGTGTCTGTTTTCAGCGCATCTGACTACACCTCAGCCCACGAAGGCAGCACTTTCTTTGTATTTTGCTTTTTGGCACTATATTTTGGCAGAAAGAACATCAGGATCAAAAGCAGAAACTACCACCTACTTAGGTATCCCCTGAGAACTCTACATTCATCTTGGAAGCTTTAGAGAAAGTAAACCACGAAGGGGCCGCTTAAGTATCCCCTAATCCTAGACAAAGCCAGCCACGGGTGTCTCCACAGGTCTGCACTCTCCCCATCTGGGATACGAACAGTAAATGTCTCAAAATGAACAACTGACAAGTCCTGAAAAGGTCTGTGAGAGGGAAAACATTCCCTGACGTGGGCTCTACAATTCACTCAAGCCTCTCCAAGTCCATGTCCTTCTCTCTATCACATACTTGGTTTCATTAGAACATCAACAATACACCATGAGGTTAGTTGTACTGTGCTCATTTTGCAGATGGGAAAGTTGAGGCCCCGAGAGCCAAACACACACTCACACCTGGGATTTAAACCCATACTTTTAATTCCAAAGCCTCACATTATATCATATAAGTTTAGGGAATTAAGTAAACAGGATAAAGTTAAACACTTAAAGCCTTCAAAGATTCCATCAGAAAACGTGGGCTGTTCAGCACAGGTCTTCAGAATCTCTTGGATGGTTAGACTCTTGTGCAAATGTGAACAAGACTCTCCTGATCAGCTGGCTTTGCTGAAAGAAGTTAAGGAGCTTTCCAAGGGTTATACAGCTGAAGCCTCTGCTACCCACCCCCCCCAGACATCTCGTAACTGTAAGTAGTAGGTCACAGGTGAGCTTCAGGTAATACGAATCAACAGCCTCAAGAATCACACACCTTCTGATCTAGTAACTCCACTTCCAGGAAACTGTATTCAGAAAAGGAGGAGGAGAAGTCTTAAAGACATATACATGAGGAAGTTGTGAATGTAACAGAAAGAAACTGGCTAAAAATTAAATGTTTGATAAGGTAGGAGTGGGTAGATAAACGACGGTCCATCCTACTGTAACAGGACACTATACAACTGTCAAGGTTATGATAGATGAACATTTACAATACACCGATAAGCCAATGCAGCAGAGAACAAAGTATATTCACTACAACCCCTTACATATAATTGCAGGTATATATTTGCATGTTAACAGTGTTCACTTCTGGATAACAAAATTAGAAGAAAAATTCTTTAGCTTTCCAACAACACACTTTACTAGAATACTTCAAAAATGTATTAAGAATAATAAGGTTAGATATACCAAAAAATCCTACATCACACTTAATGGTGAAATAATGTTTTGCCCCCAAAGCTGTGAGTACGGCAAAGGAAGGCTCCCTCTGCCACTCACATTCGGCACAGCAGGTTCTAGCCAGTGAAATACGCCCCTCCAATCCCTGTGCCAAAAATAAGCATACAGGTTGGAAAGGAAGAACTAAAACTGTCCCTGTTCACAAATGACATCAATGTCTGCATATAATATTTCAATTTTTGTAAAAAAAAAGGTCCTCGAATGAGTTTTTCAAGGTCATGGGATACAAGGTCAAACACAAACAGTAACTATATTTCTGTACACTACCAATGAACAATTAGAAAGTGAAATTATAAAAAGAATCATTTATGATACCTCCAACAGATGAAATAGTTATAACAAAATGTTTCCAGGATCTGTATGCTGAACACTACAAAGATGCCCATGAAAGAAGTCAAAGAAGAACTAAATAGATGGAGACACCAGGTTCATGGCTTAGAAGACTCAAAATAATTAGGATGTCAATATTCCTAAATTGAGCTATAGATTTAATGCAAGCCCAACCAAAATCCCAGCAGGACTTTTTGTAGATATGGACTAGCTGATTGTGAAATTTCTCATACAGAATGACGAAGAAACTAAAATAGCCAAAATCATTTTCAAAAAGATTAAATTGGACTCTCATTACCCCAATTTTACAACTTACCGTAAAGCTACAGCAATTAAGGCGATGGAGGATAGACATAGACCAATAGAACAGAACAGAAGGTCGAGGGATAAACTCACACAAACATGGTTAAGTGATTCTTGACAAAGGTCCAAAAGCCATTCAGGAGAAAGATCAGTGTTTTCAATACATGGTTTTGGACCAACTGGATATTCATATGCAAAAAGATAAACTTCAACCAACACCTCATACCTTACAGAAATGTTAAATAAGATCACAAACAAATGTAAGACAAAACTACAAAACATTTAGAAGAAGAAAATCATGTCTAACCTGGGGTTACTCAGAGTTCTTAGTTATAAATACCAAAATCATGATCCATAACAGAAGTGTTAAATTGGATATTGTTAAGAGCATGAAAAGACAAGCTACAGACTAGAATATTTACAAATTATATAGACAATAAAGGACTTAGTTCCAAAATATACAAAGAACTCGTAAAATTAACAAAATTGCCCTATAAAAAAGGGGGGGGGAGATTTGAACAGACATATAAACAAACAAGATAGACAATAAATGAGCACATGAAAAGATGTTCAACATCATTAGTCAGATACAAACCAAAACCACAGTGTGATACCACTACAAATGTTTTAAAATGCCTAGAAAATTTTAATGCCAACACTAAGTGCTGTGGAGAATGTGGAAGAGCTGAAACTCTCATACACATGACTGGTGGAAACAAAAATGGTTCAGCCACTCTAGAAATAGTATGGCAGGGATTTTTTGGCTTTTTTGTTTGTTTGCTTTGAGACAGTCTTGCTCTGTTGCCCTGGGTACAGTGCTGTGGCGTCATCATAGCACACAGCAACCTCCAACTCCTGGGCTCAAGTGATCCTCCTGCCTCAGCCTCCCGAGTAGCTGGGACTACAGGTGCACACCACCATACCTGGATAATTTTTCTGTTTTTTTTTTTTTTTTTTTTTGAGACAGAGTCTTTCTCTGCTGCCTGGACTAGAGTGAGTGCCGTGGCGTCAGCCTAGCTCACAGCAACCTCAAACTCCTGGGCTCAAGCGATTCTACTGCCTCAGCCTCCCGAGTAGCTGGGACTACAGGCATATGCCCAGCTAATTTTTTCTATATATTTTTAGTTGGCCAATTAATTTGTTTCTATTTTTAGTAGAGACGGGGTCTCGATCTTGCTCAGGCTGGTTTTGAACTCCTGACCTTGAGCAATCCACTCTCCTCGGCCTCCCAGAGTGCCAGGATTACAGGCGTGAGCCACCGTGCCCGGCCTCTAATTTTTCTATTTTTTAGAAAAGACAGGAGTCTTGCTCAGGCTGGCCTTGGCCTCCAGGAAAGCTAAGATTACAGGCATGAGCCACTGCACCCGGTCTCTATTTCTTTTTTAATTGTGATAAATACAACAAAATCCACCAACTTAACCATTTTTCAGCATACAGTCCAGCAGTGTTAAGCACGTTCACACTGTTGTACAGCCATCACCACCATCCGTCTCTAGAACTCTTTTCATATGTAAAACTGTAACTCTGTACCCGTTAAACAATTCCCTACTCTCCACCTCCCCAGCCCCTGCAGCCACCATTCTACTTTCTGTGTCTGTGATTAGCATCCCCTAGGTTTAAGCAAGATGATTAGGCAAATGTGACTACGAACAGTGGTACAGCTTTGAACATAGCTTCAGGGAACGGGGAGGCCTGCCACCAATTCAAAACTCAGTTTGAAATGTGGCCTCGAAGACTCAGTGAGCCATAAACAAGAATCATTTTCGGACATCTCAACTAAAAAATCCAAGTCAAGCCTGGTTTGCTCGGTCTTCCGCCGTCACACGGAAACCTCCGTGTCACAGCACTCCCGCGCAAACCCAGCACAGTGAAAACTGACGGATTCAATGGGAGCCCTAAGGTCTCCTCCCTGAGACCCGACTTAACTTCGGAATCAAAGACCAGCTTATATTCAAGCCTAGGTTCAACTGTTTTATTACATTTTAATTCTGTGAAAATTGACTGCTCACATCTAGAGCGTGACTTAAAATTCATATGCAAGAGAGCAGGGAATACAACCATACAACCGTTTTTAATCTCTCCTAAATGCTGCATTAGGTTACGCACAACATGGGCTTATGCCAAAACCAGTGTCACACCTAAAACATTAGCCAAATATCAAATATCCAGTCAAGGCTCCCAGCTATCTTAATTTGTTTGCAGTGTGTTCAAATCGGTATTGGAGCTTACCTCTGGGTGGGCTTTCACTCTAAAACGTTGTCTTCTTTATCCATAGAACACCGAAAGACAAAACAAGATGTGTGGCTCCGGAGTTACAGAGGGCTGGGTTCAAATACCAACCCTGCCCCACCCCGCTGGGCCATGGGCCAACAGTTCAGTGGGTTCTTTGGGACGTCTTAGCTCCAAACGGAGAGAAAAGGACCCTCACAGCGCTAGATGGTTAGACATAGTGAGTGTCGAGTGCCGTGTTCAGTGCTCAACACCGAGAAGCATGCAATTAATAATAGAATTCCTCCTTAGGAATAACATGTAAGACTCAAATCACACAAGACTCGGGTTCACAACATGGGCTTTGTCTTTAAGTGGTCTGCTTTTCCCAGAATGCTCAAAAGCGAATTGTGCCTTTACAACCAGGATGTGTCACTCTGATGCTGGTTCTGTTAACAGGTTATCAAAAAGCATCTGCTGAACAAGGGCTGGGCACAGAAGGCAGGAGGGTGCCCGAGATGGCCACAGACCTGCCTTTCTGGGGTTCAGCGCCTGGTGGGAGACAGACGATCAGCCCAGGCGACTATGACGCAGAGCAGAGAACTCACCTGGAAGAGGCAACACAGAAAACTAGGCTCATACACAGTGCTCACTGGGTGTCAAGGCCAGGGCTATTCCGAATGCTCCTGTGGTGCCCCAGGGATCCTGGTATCAACAAGCACACGTGATACTCACTTCCTAAGTGTGAACTGGACTTATTCACCTCTAATGGCAGAAGCAATGGGCTGTCACTTCTGACATCAATTATAAAAAGACTATGACACCCATCTTGGATGCCCTTTGGCCTGTGCTCTTTCTGTCTCTGCGTCTCCTGGATTACCAGCTGCCCCATCGTGAGGACGCTGGCAGCCTGTGGAGAGGCCCACATGGCAGAGAATGAGGCCTTCCAACAACCACGCGCGAGCATGGAAGCAGATGCTCCAGGCCCAGTCAAGCCTTGAAATGACTGTAGCTCCTTCCAGCACCTGAAGGCAACCTCTTGAGACCCTGAGTCAGATGCACCCAGCTAAGCCATGTACACACTCCTGACCCACAGGAACTATGAAATAATGTGAGTGGTGTTTAACACATGAGCTGCTGTGTGAGTTGTATTTAACTCACGCTAGAGTTTTGAGCCCGGGCCCTTGTGAAGCAAAACCTGGGCAAAACCCTGCAGCTAGTTCGTGAAAATCGAACCTTGTTGATGTTCTTACTGTTACAATTAACATTGACAATTTAATTCTAAAAACGTGGATTAAATGAAGAGAAGTCAATAAATTTTGTTTTTCTATTTATATTTGCCTTTGAATTACACAAGTCTAACAAGTTAAGAAAAACACTCTACCTTTATGAACTATTTTTCAAGTTTTCACATTACTTTTTATATTATTAAGTTTTTATATTACTTTTTTACTTAAAAAAATACAGAAAATAATAAACAAATTTTTCATTAAATTAGAAAGGATTGCTTTGTTTTCAAAGTTTTTATTCTGTTTTCGTAATAACACACCATGGCCCCAAAGAAAAAAATTTTTCTCTAGTGTGGCAGTCAATGTGTCAATCTGCTAAACTTGAGGGTAACTTATTACAGCAACTGATCATACACAGCCTTACACATGTAGTTTGTTTAATCCTCACAACCACCCTACAAGGTATTTTTATCCCCAGTTTTGAGCCTAGAAGCAGAGAGATAAGAGCTACAGAGTGGTCAAATAGTTTGGCCAAAGTAAAGTAACTTTCTCCGATGCTCCAATTACCTTGTTTGACAAAGTGAAAGTCCAGCAGCCTGAGTAATTTCCCATCAAGGTCAGCGTCACTCTCTGTACCCCAGTTTTCTCACCTAAATAACGGAAGATGCTAAGGACCTCACAGGATTGTTGCAGAACACACAGAACTCACTCAGCCAATGCTCTTCTGAAACCTACTTTGCACCAGCCCCAGGCACTGTGTAGACAACAGAATGGAGGGGAAGCAAGACAGACTCGGTCCCCACCCTCCCGGAGACCTTCACGAAGGGGAGGTGGTCCAGCCAGCCAACGAGTAAGTAACGTAGTTTTGGATAAAAACGTACATGAAAACTAAAGCAAGAGATACAGAGTGAGAGAGCGTGTGACAAAGCGGAGTCTGAAAGGGCCTTTCTGGAAGGTGACAGACAACACAGCACCTGGAGGACAGAGCACATGTGGAAGTGGCGGTGCTGTGCTGGGTGCACACAAGCCACCGCGGGTCTGGGTAAAATGCAGATTCTGACTCAGAGCATCCGGAGCTGGGCCTGGGACTCAGCATTTCTAACAAGATCTTGGTGCCGGCGATACTTCCAGTATGAGGTTCTAGGCAGAAGAAAGAGGCAGGAAGAAGCCAAGGTCTACCTGGGCCTGGCACTTGGGGAAGCCAGGAAGACCAGAACAGGCTATGAATCACGAAGGCCCCCCGGGGCTGTGGCAAGCAGTGTGGCTGTCTTTCTTAGCAGAAGGGCAGCCAGGGAAAGGTGTTAAGCTGAGGAACGCAGACATGCTATGCAGGAAAAGCAAAACAAGCCAGGGGTGGAAACAGGAGAAACTGGCCAATCAGAAGGCCACTGTGGTCAATCCAGGCAAGAAATGCTGGCAGCCAGGACTGGGACGACTCGGGTTGTGGAGATGGAGAGAAGTATTCAGATATTCATCTGTCCGATTCCAGAAAGCCCTGCCGACTCCCACTCCCAGCCCCAAATATGCCTGCTGGCTGCCCTGCAGTTTTCTTTAAAAGCATCAGGAGAGAAAGCAAATCATCCAGTAGGTGGCAAGTACCTCTCAAACAGCGTCCAATGACTGCAATAATTAATGTTTGTAAGTCAAAGCAATTATGCCTGCCCCGATGTCAGAATAAACAACCAGCAACCTCAGACAACACTGCTCAAAGGATAATTACTCAAAACAAAACCAGTGAACCTGTTAAGTGCATTTGGTAATTCACAGGCATCAGAACACCACACTAAGACACACCCACAGGAAGTTTGCTTTCCCCCGCCATACAAAAGCTCAAGGGTACCTTGGATCTACTATCTGGTGGGTACCAGGCACTACCCCTAACCACAGCCAACTACTAGAAGAACGTGGCTAAGTGGGCAGGCTATGCCAACCATGAGGACTGCCCCAAAGCAGGCACCAACAAAAGGCAGGAAGGGCAGCATAAATCACCTGGCTTTGTGGTGTTTGCAGCTACTTCTAAGTATTCAGAGTCATGCTAAAAACATGTTAAAGCTAAAAATCCATTTTTCTCACAGTTAAAGCTAAAAATCCATTTTTCCCAAACTCTGCCTGTCCCTGTTAGTGTCCTCTGACCCCCAACTCCAACCTCACCACCTTTTTTTTTAAGGCATTATAACCTCTCAGGCCTGTTGCAACATGAGCACAACACATGCTCCTGCCTTGTCCTTTTTTACTGAACACTTCTGCGTTCACATCCTCGATCTTCACCGTAACAATACTACTACTAGCTACCACTCGCCTAGCACTGACTAGGAGAGGGGAGAAGGGAAGAGAGGTCCACAAGGCTTTTTTAATTCCTACAAATTTAAATACCTACAGGAAGGCCAAGTAATTTTCCTTGCAAATGATAAGCCAAAAAGTGGCAGAGCTAGGATTCAAATCCAGACAGTGAGACTCTGGAGTGAGAACCGGACCAGTTCCCCACACCGTCTTTGCAATACAATAAACCATCATAAGGGCTGGGGGAACCCATACAGCCAGCCTCTCCGGCAGTGAGGGCATGGGGCAGGAGGGGGAAGGAAGGATGCCTTCTAGGGCACTACCTACCCACCCAGGGCCACCTTGGAGAGACTGCCCTGGGCTTCCACGCAGGCTACTGCCCCCCACTCAATCCACAATGTCTCCAGGCTAGACCTGCCCCACTCCCGCCTCCTGCAGCTGTCAGGGCTCCCAGAGCAGCTCAGACAACCGCCGACCACAGCCCATGCCTGCTCTGGGATTTGGCCAACCACGGCTCCTCCCTGTGGCCCACCCCAGCCAAACTCTTTCCAATACCTGTTCGCTGAGGTTGATTGGATCCTCTGTCTGCAACACCCCATCTGCCCCAGCCCCTGGTAAACAAATTTTGCAGGAGTCTCCTCAAAGGCCATTTTCTCTCCGAAGCCCTTCCCGCCAACCACACCTCTACCACACAGGGCTGGTGATGGCTCTCCCTTCTGCCCCCCGCATATCCTAGACGAGTTTCTCTCTCAGCAAGTCTAACGGTAACCGCTGGCCTGTGCTCACCTCCCCTGATTTAGACCACAAGATCCTTGAGGAGAGTGGTTGTGGCCTATTTGCCTCATCTCAGACCTCCTAACCATGACCATTGTCCACATTTGACTGAATGAGGGAACTGAGGCTCAGCAGAGTTGGTGACCAGCCAAGGTCACCAGGAGTGGAAGGAGGACTGATATGTGAGCAACTCCAAAGTCCACACCCTCCAACACCAGGCCAGGGTCCTCCAGAGGTGGTCAGAGGATGGAAGATCTCCGATGACGGAGCCAGCAGAGCATTTTATCCAGAAGGTGGATCTCCCCACAGCCCTGCTCTTCCCTTCCTGAGCAATCAGTCCAAGTCGTAAGAGATGAGTTAACTTACAAGGAGATGGGTCAAATACCTAAACATATTACAGACAACTGGAGCCTGGTTTCTTACTGTCAGAGAAGGGAGCAGTAAATATGTGAAGTAAGAAAACAACAAGTCGGCCAGGCATGGTGGCTCACGCCTGTAATCCTAGCACTCTGGGAGGCTGAGGCGGGTGGATCGCTCAAGGTCAGGAGTTCGAAACCAGCCTGAGCAAGAGCAAGACCCCATATCTACTAAAAATAGAAAGAAATTAATTGGCCAATTAAAAATATATAAGAAAATTAGCCGGGCATGGTGGCACATGCCTGTAGTCCCAGCTACTTGGGAGGCTGAGGCAGAAGGATCGCTTGAGCCCAGGAGTTTGAGGTTGCCGTGAGCTAGGCCGATGCCACGGCACTCACTCTAGCCTGGGCAAGAGAGCGAGACTCCGTTTCAAAAAAAAAAAAGAAAGAAAACAACAAGTCACAGTGTTGTTGGGTTGGACTGGAATTCAAGGTATAGGTGTGAATTTATCTGAACATTTCAAAAGGACACAAAAGCCAGCCTGTAAGTGTTCTCACTGGACAAATCTGGTACAATTTGAGCGTCAAAAGAGTGATAGTAACAGATTTTAAGCTACCAAAAAAAAAAGAAACCTATGAATCCAAAAGGTATACATGGAAAGTTTAATGCATAAGAAGGTATTTTTAGCTTCAAAAACCTCCCCACAAAATACTTACTAATTGCAAAGGGGGAAAGAGTGACTTTACAGTAGAGAAGGGCAGCAGACACCCCCTTAATCAGGGGGTCAAGGTTATCATCATCGGGAATGGAACAAATTGAAGCCACACCCCACCTGCTAGGACGCACTGAGGACACACATCGCCTCTGTGATACTCCTGCCAAAGATGTATGAATTGAGTTGAATCATAAGGAAACGCAAACAAACCAAATGCAGGGACATTGTGCAAAATAAACTGGCCTGCAATATTCAGAAGTGTCAAGGTCATGAGAGTCAAGCAGAGAGAGAAACGGTTCCAGTCCAAGGAGACATGACAATTACATGCAAGGCATCATTCCAGACTCCATCGGTTTGTAAGAAAGGACGTTATCGGGGCAACTGGTTAAAGTTGAGCATTACATGGGGATTGGACCGTAGAAATGTGTTAATGTTAATTTTCTAATTTCGATTGCTGTCCTGCAGATACAAAGGAGAATGTTTTGCTCGTAGGAAACATACACTAGTATTTAGGAGTGAAAAAAAATTTAAAAATAAAAAGCAGATTCTCCGTAGGCCCCCTCAGTAATCACACACCCGGGGGGGGGGGCGTGGAATCTGTATTTCAACGTGCCCCCAGGACACTTCTGGGCCACACTCAAGCCAGGGAGCCACTCACTGCCCTGTGCCCTCCTGCCATACCACTTTCTCAACAAAGACCCAAGCAAGAAAAATAATCTTCCTTACGATCCTGTTCAGAAAACAAGTAGTCTGAGTACTTTTCCTTTCTTTCCGGTAGTTTTCTCTAACAAGACAGGCCAAGGGCTGCCAGGAGCCTCAAATTCCAGGAAGTCTGCATTTCTCCTTGGCTGTTCTCTGGCTTGAGCTGTGTGGCATCTTATCTCTGCCAGCTCAGCTAGAGGGGCTGGGGAGGAGGTATTATGGTTGGAAAAAGCCTGTTTGAGTTTTAGTGCTGTCTCTCCCCTATCCCCCCTCACCATCATTTCATTATTTTATAAACCCCATCTCATTAGCCACCTGGCCAATTCCACTCACAACGGCACTCTGGCCCCTATACTTCATACCCAGAGCCAGGGAAATAGCCCAGTAACTCACGAAGGTAATTAACTGCAGATGACACACATCTAAAATATACTGAGTGCCACAGAAAAATCTCAGGGTTCCAAATGCAATTGCCAGAATCATACTTGACTCAAAACTCACATAAGTTACTTCTCGGAGCACTTATTTATCAAGGAGGCAGCTCGCTGCAGTCCTTTGTGCTATTAGAAAGTATTTGCTTTGCGGTCAGACAGGCCTGGGGTGAATACTCGCTCTGCCTCTGCGTGACCCTGGGCAAGTCACTTAACCAGTTTATCACCTATAAAGTGGGATGACAAAAGTAGCTACTTTGTGTGTATAAATATAAATATATGTCAAGTGTCTGGCATAGGGTAGGTACTCAATGTTAGATGCTGTTAGATTATCGTCATAATTATTCATAAACTGTGAACCAGGGCTCTACTGTCATTATTTTCCAAAACAAAAGGATCTATTTTCTCCTGGGGAGTGAAGGCTAGGGCAGAGCTTGGAATGATGTTCAAATCCTCGCCTGGAAGTATTTCCGTATCAGGCACCCAGCCTGCATCCTCTGCCCCCGGCGCCTCCCTGGCTCACTACTCCTGCGCAGCTGCCGCCCCTCACCTCCTGGGGAGGTCTTTGTCTCATCTCCCCTGGCTGGATCCAGGCCCTCTGGGGATGCGGCGTTTCCCACGGTAACTGGGCTGAATTCGCCTTCCACAGAAGCAGGTTTTGGACACTCTAAAGTACCCCACGTGACAGCTTACCTGCTGGAGGAGTGAACGCCAACAGCGCCACTGCAGGGGAGGGAAGTAAACAGAAGAATGGACACCCAATAAACCCCCTCGAGACAGACAGACAACAGGGACAAATAGGCAGGAGGAGCAGATACGAACTGGCAAACTGCTTCCCGATGGGCCCCAGGAAGAACACGGAGCAGAAGGCAAAGCAAGCACAACTAACAGCCCAGAGCTGTCAGAGCCCAGGCCCGGAGGAGCCAGGCAGGTAACAAAGGCAGGAACAGGCTGGGGGACACGCAGAGCGGGCATCTGGTGAGCGGTGCAGGTCGTGGGAAGCAGAGAGCACACGCCAGTGGGAAGGGGTCCACGACTCCCCACTAGGCACAGGGAGTACGGCCCCATGTTGCCAGGCCTTCCAGCCTTCCAAGAGCAGTGGGGAGTCAAAGATCTTTAAACACTGATCGACAACTGGTTACAACATCTCATGTGCCAAACACAACACATCTGTGTGCCACAGTCTGCCTGGGCCACCAGGTGCTGTGTCTGCTCTTGACTCTGACCTCTTGGCATTGAGTTTGGCCATCGGTGAGACCAGACGCCTGCTTGCTCGTTAGTGTCCTTCTATTAGGCCAAGAGGAAACGGATTAAAAGGCCTTGAGATCCTGTCAAACACATATAGCCTAAATGTCATTGTGAGGAAACAGTAGACAAACCCAAACCGAGGGACGTCCTACCAAGCAATGAGCCAGAAGAGGAACACAAAAAAATCAAGGTCATGAAAGACAACAGAGCTGCAAGGCATTCCAGATCAAAGGCGACTGACTACGAGGTCAGATCCTGGATCAGCCGACGAGAATAGCCATAAGAGCCTTATTGGCCCAACTGGTGAAATATGAATATGGACTATATATTACATGTTAAATTTCCTGCATTTTATAGTCACACTGTAGTGATGTAAAAAAGTATCCTTGCTCTTAGGAAATTATATAGTTGAGTATTCAGGGGTAAAGGGTCATGATGTTTGCAACTACATCTGAGGAAGGGGCGAAAGACCTAGCACGGGGCCCTCTCTTGCAGTGAAGAGGCATGGTGTCCGGGACTTTGATGCTCTGCAGAGTCGTTACTGACACAGCGTTTGGCGGGGAGATATCCCACATCTGAATAACAAGCTGAAAACTCAATTTGGCTCTTGAACGAGTCACAATAGTTTCATCAAATCTCAGCCTCTTGAGACCACAGGCAGGAAACGTGGACTGTCAATGAAGAAGCAAGGATAAAAAGATGACAACAAAATACTACAGTGGAGACCAAGGAGAGAAAGAAAAAAAGAGAAAGGTCACCAAAGGGGGTGTATTATTATCACCACTCAGGGCACACACTGCCCAGTCCCTTCACAGACCACCCCCCCCATCTCCCGGGGCTGTTTTATTCACCTGCACTGTCCACCTGGCCCCTGTGGGAACTCCAGTTCGAGACCCCTACTGCACTGAACTCTGGGAGTCTGGAAAATTCCACACAAATGTGGGCTGGGAATTTCAGGGCCAAATCAAGGCTATCAGGTCACCACAGAATTCTAATTCCAGGTTCTTATGAATTGCGTTTCCTATGGTAGCTCATGGTTCAGCAACCAGGGCAAGACTGCACTGGCCTGCCCAGACATGCACATTGCCCCAGTATTAAATCTGTCCCAAAGGATAGAGCGAAATAAACTACGCTTCTGAGGAAACACAATTATTTTCCCCTTGACAGCTAATGACTGCAAGAGTTGACAAAGCAAAAAGAAAACAAGGCTCCTTCAGGCTCTCTCACTGCTGTTGGTCTACACTTGATGAAAACGTTTTTCTGCTATGTTCCCTTCCACCCCACACTCTGGGGATAAATTACTGAAAAACTATGGAAGACGTTTCTACATGAAAGGAGTGTGTTCTCGGGCCTCCAGGCTCCCTGTAGAAAACTCAAGAGGGCCAGGAGTCTCTTAGGGCTGCAGGTCGGTGCCCAGGTATCAACGGATTCCTGTGGGTTGCAGAAAGCTCACCAGGCACGGTGAGTTTGCAGACCAGGAGGGAATTGGATGTCATTTGTTAAAAAAGCAAACTGAAATTCTGAAAAAAAGTCACCAGCCGGAAGCTCTAGAAGGTCTTGATCTTTACTGTTTTTATTTGTAACATGGCTGCTTCTTGATCCTAACCTCCTTAAAAGCAAGAACTTGGGCCTGCCCAATCTCTAGATCCACAACAGGGCACAGCAGCACAGAATTCAGCCTCAGGGACTGTCTGATGACATGCAGCCAAAATAATGCATGAACCTTATTTGGATCCTGAATCTAGCAGGGGAAAGGCTATAAAAGACACTTTAGGAACATTAGGGGATTGTGACTGTGAACTCTGTGTTAGATATTGTGGAATTATTGTCCATTTTCTCAAGCATGATAATAATATTGTGGTAATGTAGGAGAATGTCCTTGTTCTTGGGAGATAAATGCAGAACAATTTGGGGGGAAAATCATAATGTCTGAAACAACTTTCAAAGAGTTCAGAAAAATATATACATATACACACATATATATCTATATATAGTATTATCTGTGTTTATTCACTTATTTAGAAAAAGAAAATGAAAATAAAGACAAATGTACAAAATATTAACAACTGGTGAGTCTAGGTGGAGGGTATATGGACCCAAGTTTGTTGTACTAGTTTTGTACTTTGCAGCAGGTTTGAAATTTTTCAAAATAGAAAGGAAATTTTTTGCAAAGTAAAAAATGTTTGATTGGCTGGACATGGTGCCTCACATCTATAATCCTAGCACTCTGGGAGGCCAAGGTGGGAGGATTGCTTGAGCTCAGGAGTTGGAGAGACCAGCCTGAGCAAGACTGAGACACCATTTCTACCAAAAAGAAAGAGAAAAAAAAAAAAAAAACCCAGCTGGGCATTGCAGCACAGGCCTGTAGTCCCAGCTACCCAGGAGGCTGAGGCAGAAGGATCACTTGAGCCCAGGAGTTGGAGGTTGCAGTGAGCTACAATGACACCACAGCACTCCACCCAGGACAATGGAGTAAGACTCTGTCTCAACAACAAAAAAAAGGCAACTGAGTACCCTTCCTCACAACTCCCCCACCCCTTAAGAAAAAAAAGAGAGAGAGATGCTTGATGAATGAATAAATCCATATGCAAGGCTCCAAATGCCATTTCCATGTCCCAGTGAGGCTGAACAGATAAAGCCACTCAGGCTGGAGGTGACTGGTGGGGCCTCCAGCCCCTTAGTCCTACCCTGAAGGGTGAAGGAATCACCACTTTAGACCCCCCATGAAGACGTGCAGCCCCTGGCTGGGAAGCTCTGCTCTGAATGAACAAATGCTAGGCACCATCAGAGTAATTACTTTTGTGAAGCAAAAGGAGCTCTAATCCACAGTAATCAATTGGCCTATTACCAACCGCCTGTTTCCCTTCAATTTCACCCTCACTGGCAGCTTCCTTCCTTTGTGCTTTGTCTGGTGGGATTATTATTAAGGGAGGGATTTATTAGTATTATTTAAAATGCCTATTTAGAAAGGGATTCTGGAAAGACAGCAGTGACAGTAGCATCATTTTTTAATCTCTCTAAATCCCCATATAAAAAAAATAGTAACTAGATAGTAAAACCAAAAGCCCATGGGTAGCATTTATAACAAAGCTAGGTGACAAGGTACTCCCACGAGCCCCAACATAAGCAGGTGAGGATAAGCCAACCCAACCACAAGAGCTATATGGCATCTGCATAGGGAATTGCAGAAGAAGCTACGGGGCATCTGATGAAAGCCCTTGGAAAAGAATCCCAAGTCGCCAGCAGCATTCCCTGGGAACACAGCATGCTGGGCGAAGTCGAGAACTGCAGTAAAATGGGGAGAGGTTTTCCTCTGCCGCTCCCCTAGAGAGGAGCGCAAGGGGACCTGCAGGAAATCTGAATGGGCTAACCCCTGTAGCCTCCATGAACTCTCAACACTGGCCCACTGAGACGACCTTCCAGGACAGGGCGCCACAGTGAGGGAAAAAACTACTGGAGTGGAATCACAGTTGAGCAGTAGAGATGCAGAGAGAAGGAAAGGAGAGAACCGGATAGAAGAGGAGGAGGAGAACAGAGCCGGGAAACGTCAGAAAATGAGTTGCTAGATCCCAGACTACTACACAGAAACAACCGAAGAGAGAGTCCTGCTCCCTCAACCACACCTCCCTCTGAAAGTTTCATTTCCTAACTACACATAAAGAAAAGTTTATGAGAAAAGAGAATAAAAAGTAGAATATCTCTATAGATAATAAGGATATGCCCGAAATACTCACGTAACTGTAAACTTCCATTTCAAAACAAGTTTAAAAAACATCCAGCACTCTGTGAGGCCGAGGCGGGTGGATCACTCAAGGTCAGGAGTTTGAAACCAGCCTGAGCAAGAGCGAGACCCCATCTCTACTAAAAACAAAAAGAAATTAATTGGCCAACTAAAAATATATAGAAAAAATTAGCCAGGCATGGTGGCACATGCCCATAGTCTCAGCTACTTGGAGGCTGAGGCAGAAGGATTGTTTGAGCCCAGGAGTTTGAGGTTGCTGTGAGCTAGGCTGACACCATGGCACTCACTCTAGCCCAGGCAACAGAACAAGACTCTGTCTCAAAAAAAAAAAAAAGTTTAAAAAACAATACAAAAATGATACAAGACATAAAGGAACATATGCCAGAATCAGAAAAACTCAATGGAGGTGACAAAACTCATGGAATTAAAGAAAACATTTCAGAAATGAAGACCAACCTAGAAGATGAAAAGAACGAGCTTTTCAAAAAACCTAAAAGGCAATGAAGAAAGGCACTAAAAAGATTTGAGAGAAAGTGACAAATACTGAAGACAGGCAAATGATCCAACATACAGAAAATAGACGCCCTTGGAGAGGAAAACCAAAAGGTAGAGATACTAAGAATTTGATTCAAAAAAAAAAAAAAAACTTTGCTGAAATAAAGAGATTTGAAATTACATATTTAAAGAGCACATCATGCACCTGAGCAAACTGACTTGGAATGACTAACACATATTTATTCTGGTAAAATTACTGAACTCTGGAGAAAAAGAAGAACACTTTGGACAAGTGCTTTCTAAGGGAAAGAAAACTACCACCCAACTTTGACAGCAATGCTTTGAGAAAATGTAGTAACATATTTAAGATACTCAAGAAAATGTGATCTAAGGATTTTTAGGTCCACAAAATTGATTTTCAAGAGCACAAACTAGTAAGAACTCTGGGAATAACTGTTCTCATAGGCCCTCCCTGCAGAAATCTATCACAGATTAAGCTTGAGATGACCAAAATGATGAGCAAGATAACCACAGAGGGCTGGTGGAAAGCATTAAACAAACTTGCAGAACCAAGACTAGATCAGGATTAGAAGGGAAAGAGTGAAGTGTGTATTGACTACACACACAGACTCAGAATGAAGATCTTTCAAGAATGGAGGAAAATGGGGAAAGCATTTGCAAACATTTTTATCTGTTCTCAGCAGTTACACTGTAGTAGTAGTGTTACTGTTATTCTGAGACTCTCTAGATATCTACACAATACATACACACATACATCATATATACACATGAACACTGATTTTTAAGATAAAATACCTCATGATTTCATACTGAAATTTTCAATTCAAATTCAGTATTAAAGGGTTATTTACTCTTTTATACATTTGTATACCCTTTTCTCCTTATAAAAACCACTTCAAGGACACAGAGGATGACAGAATTAGAATGAGCCATAATAATTCATTAGCTTTACACTACAATATAGACCCAACAGTCTCAGAATAATACCAATATTACTATTATAGCAGGAACTCAAGAGAAGTCAGTCCATGTGTCTGTCATCTAGCCAAATGTGCTCCATCCAAGGGTATGCATGGACAAGGGTACAAAGAAAAGAAGACACCAATCAAGTCAGACTGAACTTCACAAACTGTCAGAAAACTTGGATACTATTATAGGATCCAAGGGCAGGTGACCACCATTAAAGGCATTACCTCTGCATGGTAAAGGAGAGGGCCCACACCATACGTTAGAAGGTCCTGTTTTGGCTCATCCCTGGTCTTCAAAACAAAAAGAGAAAAGGTCTACCCAAACGAGCTTCCTGAAAATGTGGGGTTCTATGTTGTCTCTAGAACTACAATGCCTTTTTCTTCTGGATGTTTGGCCCTTTGTGTCCTGGGTAGACTTACCAGGTGATGACAGTCAGGCTGTTTTGTGGAATCTTGGGAGATTTGGTTGCCATCCTGACTGAGGGTTGCATTCCATGGGACCAAGAGCAATGGCTGTCTCTAGTGTCAATCTCAAATGGGCATGAGTCAAGCCTCCCAGCTCTTTCTGCTAACAGCTTGCAGGCCTCTCCCAGCACCAGAGCCCTCGCAACGCCAACCCACAGATCCCAGCAAACACAGGAGAACTTAACCAAGAGAGACCAGAGGAACCCAGCAGCCCCTCCCCTGTACCCTGCAACCAGGAGGTGCTCAACCCCTCTCATCCTCTAGAGCTTGCAGCTGTGACCTCCAGCCTGGCAGTTCCTACCCTTGGTTCCCTCCCCCCATGTCTAACAAATATTCATCAGATGAAAACTAAAGTGACATCGAGCCTTTATCAGCAACTTCTGAAATGACGAGTACAAAGAAGTCTCAAACAAAGTGGACCGTGGGTTATCACCAGGCAGATAACCATCTCTCCTCGGGTAGATGAGAAAGAGAATGCCAAAACACTATCTCGTCTGGGGATATGGTGTTCTCCCAACAAGAACGTAAGTTCCATGGGGGCAGAGAACTTCATCTGATTGTGATACTGCTGTCCCTGTGTTGAAGCTGGCACCCGGCTGACAGTAGGCACTCAGCAAATATTGACTAACTGAATGTATGACTGTTACATATAAAGCGCCAAAGAATTCATCCATTTAAAAACTAATTGAGCACTGTTAATTATAAAAAACCACTGAATTGCATACTTTAGGTAGATGAACTATAAGATATATAAAATCCCATCACAACATAGCTGTTTAAAAAAAAATTGAGCACCTACTACAAAGCAGGCACTGAGACAAGCACTGGGGGTGTGAAAGGATATGACCAACAAGGTCTGCTTCTGAAGATGAGACAGCCTTCATTAAGACTCGACGCAAATAAATACCCGCATTAGGGGAGAAAGACCACGAGGGCAGTCACGAGGACCTCGTCACATTTGGATTATTAAAATGGAGCCACGAAATCGTACGCTTGGGATGACATAGAAGAACGCCAGCGATCCAGCCCAACTCCACCCCCACTCCTACTTCACAGCCACGCAGATGGGGGCTGTGAGTGGAAAGCAGCTAGCCACACTTGGAGGCAAAACTGAGATAAAAACCTGCACAGCCTGACCCCAGAACCAGCAAACTGTCCCCCACACCACACAGCCTCAGTCATAAACGCTAGTGGAACACGTGCCTCCAGGCTGACACAGCCAAGCCGCTGGAACAAATGAGGATCGACATTTGGTAACAAGACTCAGATGTCATCGATCTCTTTCATGGTCCACACTAAAACAACACATGACACACGATACAGTCGTCATTTGGTATCCATGGGGGATTTGTTCCAGGACCCCCCTCAGATACCAAAATCCAAGGATGCTCAAGCCCCTTATATAACATGGCATATTATTTTCATATGACCTATGCACATCCTCCCACAGTCTTTAAATAATCTCTAGATTACTTATAACACCTAATACAATGCGTTACATAAGTAATTGTTACACTCTATTAGTTTTTTCACTCATATTATTTTTATTGTTTTATTGTCATTTTGCAATTTTTTTTAACATTTTCGATCTGCAGTTGGTTGAATCCATGGATGCAGAGCCCACATACGTGGAGGACTGACTATACATAATTTGTGGGACATACACTATCCCCATTTTACATAAAAGGAAACTGGGGCACAGAAAGGTTATCGGCTTGTCCAAAGACCGAAGCTGGTATGCAGTGGAGCGAGGACTTGAACCTGTACCTGTCAAAGGCTGGGAGAGGAGACATCACTAATGGCATATGAGTCCTCTAGGGCTGCCGTAACAGGACACCACAGGCTGGGGGACTGAAATGACAGTTATTTCTCACAGTTCTGGAGGCTGGAGGCCAGGACCCAGGTGTTGGCAGGGCTGGTCTCTCCTGAGTTCTCTCTCCTTGACTTGCCAATGGCCACCTTCTCCCTCAGTCTTCACTTGACCTTTTCTCTGCAGCATGTATACCTGGTGTCTCTCTTCTTAGAAAGCTGCCAGTCCTATCGGATTAGAACCCACCCTTATGACATCATCTACCTTTAATTACCTCTCTAAAAGCCCTATGTCCAAATACAATCACAGTGGGAGTTAGGGCTTAACATACACATTTTGGGGAGATGTAATCAGTCCATAACAAGTAGTGACCGCTTCTGGCAGGAGAAGGATGCCTGCTATAAATCTTAAATAGAAGAAGTAAAATGCAACCTTGTAACAGATTGGTAACAATTTAGATAATCCTTGAACATCAACCCTAAAAATAGAATAATCCCCACATAATTATTCCCAAACCAATCTCCCTTTAGAAGTCACCTAAATGGTAAACGAAATGTAATTAACATTTCTTGTAAGACTTCTCAGGAGAGGACGCTAAGCTATTTACTAACCCTCCTACCCCACGGACAAGAGAATTGGGTTTTTAAAAATATGCACAGTACTTTGTTTACAGAACCATCTTCCTCCCCGCAAAAATCCAAAGAGAAAAACTGGCAAACGCAAAATCTCCTTGAACATGCTAAGAGGGGGTAAGAGCTTAGCAACTTTCAAACGAGCCACACAGCACAGACTGCATGTCATTTTGTAACCTTCCTAATCTTTTCATTACGCATCTTTTACAAAGCACCAACAGCATTATCACATGGAAAATAAACCTATTCCTTCAGTTTTTAAATGAGCTTTGAGAATTCTTTCATGCTGGTTCAAACGCTGCCTTGAAAGTTGGTGAATGCCACACGAGGTGGTTTGTCATCGTTAATTCCTCTCCCAGCCCAGCTTGGGTCAACGGAGACGCTAATGCTGCTGCAGAGTTGGCCCAAACGTAACGATAAATCTCCCTGCCTTCCATCTGCCCAGGGCTCACATGGGCAGCAACGACTGGACTCTTTCGCCCTTTCCTTTGGGCAGAGGCTGAGTATCTCAAGTGACTTATCTTGCCAAGATGGGATTCCCTCCTTGCCCTTTCTGCAGTCAGAGTTGTCACAAGGCTGACTGTGGGCCACTTGCTCTCTTGATGGGCTTCACTCCACCATCCCTCCCATACCATAATTCTTGCAGCTCAGAAGCACCAAGGAAATGCTCTAGTTACCTCCCAGGAGACACCACAAGCAGCTACTCTGTAGTACCAGGCAAGGCCAGCAGTCTGCTCTCTGGAGTCTGAGATGCGAGCTAACAGGAGCCTGAAGTTCTCAATAATGACTCTCAGGTACTCAGATTTGCTTCTGCTGAACTGTTAATAAATAGCAGAGGGGCAGCAACACCCACCTGAGAGTGAAGGGAATCAAAACAAGTTATAAGAAAGGAAACAGGCATCTCAGAGGTTGGGAAGTGAAGCCTTTCCTTCTTCCAAATGCTTGAATTTGCTCCAGAAGCAGCTCGTGGGTCGCAGATGAGCTTCTCCTGATTTGGAGGTAGAGGAAGCTACATGACAGAATCGGACAGGGCTAAAATTTGGAGCCAGAAGACACATTCAAGAGCTGACTCAGCCGGGCGCAGTGGCTCACGCCTGTAATCCTAGCACTCTGGGAGGCTGAGGCGGGCAGATCACTCAAGGTCAGGAGTTCGAAACCAGCCTGAGCAAGAGTGAGACCCCGTCTCTACTATAAATAGAAAGAAAGAAATTAA
>CAUYRT010107804.1:0-12059 GCA_963574885.1 Lepilemur ruficaudatus
GCTTTTTGTTATCTGTTATCTGAAAGCAGATCTTTACCTTTATATTTTGTCAAGTTTTCTAGTTGTTGATGGTGAAAGGACACATCTGGTACTAATTACTCCATCAAGGTGGGAGGAAGAAATCCTCCAAGTACCTTTGATGCAGTAACTTGATTTCTTTTTGTGTTTAAAGTTTTAATTTTGTAAATAGGTGCAAACAAGTTTCTGAGCACCAGTTCATTAGAAGAATTTATAAAAATATTACCAAAATAAACCAAATAGGCATAATTGGAGATGAATTCGATTTTTAAGAATAATTTGAAATAATTTCGAACTTACAGAAAAGTTTTAAGAAGAAAATAAAACCACTTACTTTTTCTGAGCCATTGAAAATAAGTTGCTAACATGAAGCATCAATATCCCTGAATGCCTTAGTGGATATTTTCTACAAACAAGAATGTTCTCCTACATAACTAAACGTTGGTACACTACTGTAATCGGCTAACCCTCAGACCTCATTTGAGTTTCACTAGTTGTTCCAATAATGCTCTTTATGGCAAAAAGAGCCAGTTTATTGCATCACATTTACTTATTCTTTGTCTGGTAGGTTCCTCAGTCTTTCCTAGATTTTCTTGATCTGATAATTTTGAAGATTATAAACCAGTCAGTTATTTTAAAGAATGTTTTGCAATTTCAATTTATTTTATAATTGTCCATGATTAGATTTGATTATGCATTTTTGGCAGGAATATGACAAATGTGGTGCTGTGCTTTTATAATAATCTATTGAGTGGTTTGTGATTTCAATTTTTCCAATAACTGGTAATGTTAATTTGATCAAGGTGGTGTCTGATAGATTTTTTTTAGCTATAAAGTTACTCTTTCTTGATTTGTAATCAATAAGTATTTTATGGGGAGGTACTTTGAGACTATGTAAATGTCCTAATCCTCAAACTTTCACCTGCATGCTAATTTAGCTAAAATTAATTATTACTATGATGTCAAATAGTTATTTCCTAGTTTCATCATTCCTTCCTTATTTATTGGTTGGCTTTATACCATAAGGGAAAATCTTTCTCTTTTCCATATTCATTTATTCATTTATATTAGTATGGATTCATAAGATGCTTGTAGTAATATAATTCACTAAGCGATATCTGCTTTTATCATTATTTATTTGACTCTCAAATTGTCACAGATTTGGCTAGTGGGAGCCTCTTTAAATTGTTAATTTCTTTTAAGCAATTCCATTTTGGGGATGTAGAACTGAGGTACAGAGAAATTAAGTAAGTTTCATAAGTTCACACAGCTATCACTTTAATAGGATTTCATCAGAAGCAGATTCTTAGACAAGGATTCAATATTAAATAATTTAATAGGAGGTAAAGAAGATACTATACTCTATTGGAAGGAAAGTGATCTAAGGAAGGAAAGGCAACCAATAAAGAATGAATTATTAAGCTAGCCCCATTGCAGGCAATTAGAGTTTAATCTTGCTGGAGAAATTCAGGGAGCTGATATAGAAACACACCTTAGTTTTCTCATTTGAGGGTAAATGGAGTTGGAGTATTTATATACCAACTCATGTCAGTCTTGTATTGAGGGATAATATCTGGGGGATGGAACTTCTAGCATGCTGGATGGGTAGGCAAAGTAGGGTTTGACAGCAAGAGAAAGCCCATAGGCAAAGAAGCGATAAGGGGAGGGGCAGGGCTCATAGCTCCTGCTACAACTAACAAGTGATGGTATAGATTTTTCCTACACAAAGCCTGTGCTTTGAGCCATCCTGCTATCGTGTCCAAATGCTCGTAGCTCTGTAGCTCCTGCCACTCTAACAGCTGGCGTTCTTAAGCCACTACCACCAATAAAGAGTTCACTCGAAGTAGTACAAAAATAAAGTAGAGACTCTATTCTCACCTAACACCATGAGAATATAGACTGTGTTTAGCCAAACAAATCAAAAGGGTATCTGTTTTTCCATATTTTAAGTTTGCTATGGGGAATACTTAAACCAAGCATATCCCTTGAATTTCTCAGAAGTAAACACCCATCCTTCATAGCACAGAACATTTTAGCTCAATCAGGATTTAAATATATTAACCATTTTTAACACATCTTAATTCTGAGAGAAGACGTTAGAAAGTAGCTGTTTTGTAGGCTGTGAAAATCTCAAGTGGGAAGAGAACAAATTATGCCAAGGGAAGGGCTTGAGAGTGAGACACCAGAGCTAATGTCTCTTTGAAAATGAAAGGAAGGAAAATAGAGTTGTTAAAATGCAGAAGGTCTGGAGCCGATTGTCTGAGAATCAATTCCTGGCTGCCCCACTTAACAAGATGTCCTGGGTTGAATTGTGTCCCCTCAAAAGATGTCAAATACTAACCCTCAGTACCTGTGATATGACCTGACTGGTATAAGTTCTTTGTACATGATCAAGTTAAGATGAAGTCATTGGGATGGCCCCTAATTCAATATGACTAGTGTCCTTATAAAAAGGAAAAATTTAAACACAAGGACACACATGCATGGGGAACATGCGATACGAAGATGAAATCAGAGATCGGTGCAATGTATCTACAACCCAAGGAATGTCAAATATTGCCAGAAAACCACCAGAAGCTAGCAGAGAGGCATGGAACAGATTCTCTCCCATATCCCTCAGAAGAACCATCCCTGGCGACACCTTTATCCTAAACTTTTCACCTCCAAAACTGTGAGGCAATAAATTTAGTTTAAGCCACTGAGTTGTGGTACTTTATTATAGCAGCCCTAGAAAATTAATTCACAAGCTTTTTATTAACCTCTCTGTGCCACAGTTTCATCATACATAAAGTGATAATGATAATATTTACTTTCTAGGTTTTTGTGAAGATAAAATGAGTTAGTTAATATAAAGTACTTAGAATTGTGCCTGCCACATAGAGGCGAAGGGCAGACATTGCTGGTTGGTTGATTCAACAACCATTCCCAATTCCTTCTCTTTTTCTAAATAATACATAGTATTCTATTTGTAAGTTAGCTTTTCTGCTTACTTGAAGATCAGTAGTTCCCCACTGATACAAGGGAATAGAAAACAGATATTTTGGCTTAGCATGGTGGAAGTCACAGGTTCTAAGAAAGAAGACAGAGTAAATCAAAGTGACTAGTTTCAGAATGCTAGAGTTTTTGTTTTGTCCCAGGAGGTTAGAGTTTTAAAAGAAAGAATAATGGTTCAAAGGCTCTAAGAGGCCATATGTCAATATTTTTTAAAAAAGGGAGCAGAGTTGTTAGTCACCTATGTGGTGTGAGCCAGAGGATGAAACACTTTGTAGATACCCCCACCCCTCATCCTTTGTGACTACGGGGCTTTGGATCAAGATATTTGTCTTCACAAAGACATTTTTAAATGAAAATGTTACATTACTGTGTGTTAGCTATTTCTGAATTAACACACCTGTTTATCTTATTAACAGAAAGTTGAACAGGTCTTGGGGAATGAAATACTACTTAGGTTCATTTTGACAGGAAGTAGATTAGTGGTCAAGACCGCAGTTTGTAGGAGTCATGGGAGAACGAGGCAATCTAGGGAAGACTGGGTTGGAGGTTGAGTGGAGCAGGAGGGTTGGAGGGAAAGGAAAAGAGAGAAAATATTATATAATACAGTCTATGCTACTTATAAATTCTGTTAGCTAGGACAAGTTATTTAATATCTTTCAGCCTCAGAGTATTAGTTTCCTAGGGCTGCTGTAACAAATCACCACAAACTGGGTGGTTTTGAACAGCAGAAATTTATTCTCTCACAGTCCTAGAGGCCACAGGTTTGAAATCAAGGTGTTGGCACAGCCATGCTCTCTCTGAAAGCTATAGGGGAGGATCCTTCCTTCCTTCCTCCTAGCTTCTGATGTCTGCTTAATAGACCCATCATTCCGATCTCTGCCTGGACGTCACGTGGCATCCTCCTAATCATTAGATTAGGGCTTGCCCTAATTTATTACAGCCTCAACTTGATTATACAAGCAAAGATCTGTTCCCACAGGTTCTGGGTGGATATGTATTTGGGGGGGATACTATGCAATCCAGTACACGCAGTTTCTTCACTGTAAAAGCAAAGGATTATAACAATAATATATGCTTTTTACTCATGTTCTCATCTGTAAAATGGGAAAGATAATATTAATAGTTTCAACCCGAAGGTTATTGTGAGAGGATGTCATTCTTTGACGTCTCATTTTATTTTTCTTGCAATATCCTGATTTCCTTTGGAGGAATCATTGATTCCTCCGTGGATTAAGTTTAGTGGCTTGTTAATCAGGGGTCTATTCTTTCTTAGCTCATAGGAATACATGTCACTCCACACACACCAACTGGATGGGCTCTTTGGAAGTCTAATCTTGATCAGAGAAATAAAAAGACTAAAAGTGGATGGCATCTAAAGAATGGTGGTGAAAAGCATGTATTCTAGAGACAAGCCCCATATTTTTGAATCTTGCCTCTGCCAACTGTGTGACTTTGGGAATTATTTAGACTTTCTGTCCATCAGTTTTCTCATGTGTAAAATGGGAATAATGATGGTACCTACCTCGTTCTATGTGCCAGCTACTGTCCTTGGCATTAGGTATATATCAGTGAATAAAACGTACATGACCTCTGCCCACAAAGAACTTTCAAATTTTAAGATAGGTAGATACCAAATGGAGAAAAATGGATGTTCACTATAAATTATGATATGTACATATGTATTATATAAAATGCTAAAACAGTACCTAGTACATAATGGGCAACATGTAAGTGTGAGCATTTACTTATTGTTTGTAGTGATAGTGTTCTGATCATACACCACCCCCTGTAGTTTCTGATTCCTAGCCCTTTGGAGCTCTTAGCATCTGCTCATTTCTGAGCTTGGCTTTCTACCCTTTCAACTGATATCAAGAACTCTAGTATTCTTCCAGTAAATTTTCTTTTGCTTTATTTAGCTACAGTTGGTCTCCATTGCTTGCAATCCAACAACTCTGATATGGTACTTCATAGAGTTGACATAGAATTAAATAAGATTATGTACATTACACAAGTACGTGCTTAATTAATATTCATTGTGGGAGGAGCAATCTGGGCATAGGGAATGGAAAGGAAATAATTAGATGCCAGTGAGCTGATAAACAGAAGTAAACAGAAAATTACTAGTAAATGATTGTAGTATAAGGAAAACTTAGGACTTGGCATGGTGATAAAGGAAGGTCAGGGTTCATTTATAGGGTTGACAGTTTGAGAGTGGTTGACAGTTTAATCTGAGAAACTCACAGAATTAAGGCCTTGAATGGAATATGTTAAAAGTATTGTTTTACTGTTGACAGTAAAGCAACGGAAGATTTAACCTCATATATGCAGTCCTATTCAGAAGCAAACCTTTCTTTTTTTTTTTTGTATCACCTGAGAAAGCATTCTATAAAAACAACCTTTGAAGAAGATTGGTGTTTGTTCTTGGCACAAAGGACCATGAAAGGAAAAGTAATAAAGAATGGTTGAGCCATTTGTTTGACACCAATCCATGTAGACTCGTTATTCTAAAGTGCAAAGGTATACATTTTAAACCCAGGAGGAAAGGTAATATTGTGCTGATGGATGCAATATCATAAATACACACATGCATATTCATGTGTTGCCAATTATTCTTTTGAAGCTGTATAAATTACACATTTGAAAACTAAGAACTAAAAACATGATACATATGGAAAACCCTTCAGCATTCTGAGATAAAAATGGAATAGAAGAGGATTACTGCAAAAGCTCTTTTCCTGTCAAGTTTCTTCTATTTCATTTCTAATCACCAAATCCTACTCAGTCCTTTTAGCTACCCCATAACCCAATTTTCTTTTAGGCATCAGGGAACAGGAAGTGTTCTAACCTTATTTGTTCCTGGTGCCAAGTTCAAACTTGGTTTTTGAAGATAAGCTCCTGTTCTGAATTAAAGGGCTGAAACCATAGTCAGCTCCAACACTTTCACGATCAACTAATCAACATTCATTCATTCATTCTATAAGTGTTGCTGAAGTCTGTGCTATTTTTGTCAGTTACTGTTCTTTAGAGTGGGTAATCATGGTGAATAAATACAGTTACTGTCATATGGAGCTCTCGAGCTCGTGAGGAAGAGACAGGAAAACGGGAAACAAAGGAATATATACATATATTTTCAAGTTGTGGTGTGTGCTGTGAAGACAATGAACAGGGGTGAGTAGAGATGTGGAACAAGGGGTGGGGCGTGGTGTTGGGCAGGGTGGGCCTATGTAGGCCTATGAGTCTACTTGGTGCTAAAGCCTTCTCTGTAAGGTGAGGGATGCAGATAGGAGTGATAACTGGTCCCAGACCCCAGAAAGACCATTTTCAGGAGTTAAAAAGGCAATTACAGTGCCTGTGTCTGGGTGCTGAGCTTGAAACATCTGCGTGTATGTGGGCTGCTTTTGCAGTTAGTGGATCTTGTGCATTTTTTAAAAATAATTATCCAGTCCTGCTATTTTTGTGAGGGGAAATATTGAAGCTTGTGAAGTTAGGAGAAGGTTGGGATTTCAGGTCTCTTCTTGTATCGCCAAGTTCTTGCGGGGCCTTGCCCTGACTAAAGACCCTGTGGTCAACTGTCTCAGTTCCCTGAGAGCTTGGGCACCTCTTTCATTTGTCCTTCCTAGATTCCTTTTCGTTTGACTCCTCGTTTCCCTGTCCTGGGCTCCAGAGATAACAAACTGTAACCCTTTCTGTGGGCAGCTGTTCCTCCTCTCCTTTTGGCTTTTCTTAGGTGCTCCAGGCATGACCTTCTTGTCCCCTGAATTGTCCCATCTATTTAGCCCCTTCCCCATGTCAGTGCTCTATTGGTCCTACTTCTCTTTGCTTAAAAAAAACGTAAAAAAAAATTGAAAAGGAAAAAAAGTAAAAAAAGAAATTTTCTGGACAGAAAATGCTGCTAGTTATTAATAAAAATTATGGCAGAGCACACAGAGTGCTCTTCAGGAAGGACTAGTTAGGGAGAGAGCAGGGGAGAAAAGGCAAGGGGAAAGGATGGAGTAAGGATGTTGTCTCAGGTCGAGTCTAGCCTTGGTTTGAATCAGGGGTTGAGGCTGGGGGCTGTGAGACATAAACTTCACTGAAGAATCATCTCCCTTGAGGCAAGGAGCTGGCTTTTGCACCCCAGTGTAAGTCAGTCATCCGTTGTAGGCTCACCCCACATACCATGGGGTCGGGGGATGTGTAAATTCTCAGAAATGGTAGCTCCCTTAGCTGGGACAGCTCTCCAATACTTACAGCAGCTAAGGATGGGGGTACAGGTCTGGCAAAGGGAATCTGAGGGGGATATGCCACCCAACATGACCTCATAGAGACTTAAAAGTTGGCACAATATTTGGAAATAATTGTAATTTCTTAAATTGTGTTACATTGAAAGGTAGCCTTCAGTAACTCTCTGGTACTCCTTCTCCCTTTTTATACCTCTGGTAAGAGGTAAACTTTAGGTAGGCAAGGATCAGATAGAGGCAAAGGGAACTCTAAGTTTAACATATCAAGTTTCTTCCTCCACCACATTCAAGTTCAAGGTCTAATAGCTGCAGCTGCAGTGAAGAGAAAGGGCCCACTAGAAAATAGATGGATGGGCAGCAATGGGACATAAACAAAAGTAAACTGCTCTCTGGGGAAGGCTGCCCTACACCAAGAACTTGATTTGTCCCCTTCTGTGGTGGATAAATCTCCAATGTGAGAAGCATCCCTAAGCTCTACGATGTCACCCATAAATATTGGCCTCACTTAGCCAACTCCCTTGGCTCTGATTCCATGCTCACCACATAATTATGTGACTGGAATTTGGTTTCCCAAACAAATCTGCCTGTGGTGAGAGAATGTTTTGTCATACTGACAGATATATTTCAGATGAACATAACAGTTACATTTTTCACTGAAAATGAGCAAATTGGGTCCCTGTTTGTACTTCAGTCAGGTGGGAGCTGGGTTTGTTAGAGTCATTTTCCCTGCACCTAACCACCCCTGTGATAAGGATGTAGCAAATATATTGTGATTTCAAAGCTGAGGATTAGAACTGGAGTCATGGTAACCTCCCCCCAGCTTCCCTGCCCTCCTTGTAGCACACCTCTTTTTAGCTTCAACACATAGAGGTACAGAGGATGATGGAAAAGTCTTTGGAACTTTGGGTGTTTGCAGTGAAGATAGAATTTTGCTGTGGTCTTTAATGAGTGTACATAACAGGGAAGAAGGCCAGCCTCCTGGAAGATGGTAAGGAGTAAAGCTGCCACCATGCCATAGGTACTGAAAGTAGATGTTGAAGCAATGGATGAGGGTGAGAACTTAAATTTCACAGCCCAGAGAAAGAGTATGAATTATCCTCTTCCCTTGTCTCCAAGTCCCATGGGAGAGGCAATGAGCCCAGATGGATGCCGTGCATGTGGTAGATTGTGTTTTTCTTGGTGCTTGGCACACTCAGCAATAACAGCACCAACTTTCAGGTCCCTGGAGGACAGCCTTTTCCAACAGTGCAGATTTCAGAGAAATAGGAGAGAGGAAGGAATTTCAAGAAGGGGAATAGTCGTGTAACTCATGTGAAGCAGTTAGTGTCGGCCGGTTTGGCTGCAGTGGAAGTTCTCTCAGAGGAGGCAGAGAGACATAGCCAGAGAGGAAGCTGGGGCCAGATTTTAAAAGACAATGACCAGCTAAAGGGTTCCACTTTTCCAAAAAGTTCTAGAGTTTCACTCTACAGAGTGTTAAAAGCACATTCTAGAGGCACAGAGATATCCATGATATTATTATGATCATACAACCAGTTAAGTGGTGGCAGGACTGGAAGCACTTAAAATTACTGAAACATAATAATTGGTCAATTCGTAGTAGTTATTATTTTCACGACTTTTCCGAATGAATGTCCTAAGTCTGCAAAAATTAAAGGTTTAGAATTTGAGAATCTGTAGAGGTTCTTGGAAATAAAGGTTTTTATTTCCCTTTTCTTCAACCCTCCTCTGAAGTCCCGAGACTGGCTACATGTCTCTCCTGAGGCAAGCTGCACTCAGACTTGGATAAAGCTTTGGGCTATGTTGAAGTCCTTGCAAAGAGAATTGAGTAGGCTTTTCCAACCTCAGTCTTCCATGGAAGGGCAGACCACATAGCAAGCAGTGATGGAGTGTAGGGATGAGGGCTGAATAGGCAGAGGATGAATATGCCGGATCTCCCTACCCCAAGAGGTAGTTGACAGCCTGTCATTACACAATTGGATCATTAGACAAGAGGTCACTTTGCCAAGTCTCATCACTTGTGAGATCCCAACACCAGACCTGAGTCCTAATGAGAAAAAAATTCTGCCCATCTGAGTGGCCACCCAACCAGAGTGCAGAATTAGAGTGAACAAGAACATGTGCCAGTAAAATATGACTACCAGAGAATTAAAAGAACAGAGAATATAGAAGGAGCAATAAAAATATGTAAACTTCTTCTAGTATTCTCTTCCTATCCATTGGAATATGAACAACCTGAAAGTCAGAAATGTCCCATCAACAGTGAACTAATTTCTTATCTGCCTGTCCCAGTGGAGTGTAACCTCCATTAGGGCAGGAATATATCTGTATGGTTCACTAATGCATCCCTAGAGCATCAAGTTTATTTCCTGGCACATAGTAGGCAGTAACAGTAAGTTGTTGAGTACATAAATAAATGAATGGACCGCCACTTTCTCTTGGTCACTTTCTTTTTCTCTCTGCTGTCTCCTGTCTTCTTGTACTTCATTTAGAACATTCACACCCTATACTATTGAATATCTTGTTCTCCATCTACAGTGAGTTTTCCTACAAAAACAATTCTAACACTTTACAGATCACTGCTATATTTCATGGCTCCTTAAGCAAATTCTAAGAAACACTGACAAAATTTGTAGAAACTCCGCATGTCAACTGGAACGTCCCAAGGTTATCTTTCTTACAATGGGGATTAGCAAAACTTGCACAATCTGTGCAAAATCTCCATTACAAATGAACCCGGTCTGGCCAGAGGGATCTGAAAAGCCCAGGAGAAACCTATAGGAATTTTTAAAAAGTTTAGCTGTCATATCTGTTTTCTAAGCAGACAAGACATATAGACAGTGAGCCATTTTCTTAACATGTCTTAGAGAGAAGAAAAAATAGCTCAGTTTGATCAGATCGATAATCACATTTAAAATTACATGGAAAGCAAACATTTGGTTTCAAGGCAAAACTTTAGGAAGAAACTAAATGCCAGCTTTTGAGAAAAAAAAATGAGAAAAATAGATATAGGCCCTAGCAATCAGATCCTTGGATGTTTAAGTAACAACAGCATGTATCTGAGTCAACTTTGTATTCTTAAGATATTCCTATCTTTGCACCATGATTTCAGCCTTGTAGGGGACGTGGTTCTTTTTTTATTTGACCACAGACTATATTAAAGGTCCTTTATGACCTATAATTTAAAGTAGTAATTTCAGAATGAGACTGAGATTTATTTAACATTTATTGAGCATCTACTAGGTGACAGGCATCTGCTTAGAATTGGGCTTAAAAAGGTGAATAAGAGAGACATGGTCTCAGAATTTGTGATTTAGTAAAAGTGTGACAAACTCACACTTTTATACTGTGATTAGTCTGTGATCATTCAAGTGCAGGGTTCTGTGAAAGCACAATGGAGGGGGAGTGATGATTACCTAGAGAAAGTGTTTACGAATTGAAAGGGAAGAGGATTTAGGTGAAGAAGGAGGGAAAGAAGTGAGAGGGGAACCTAAAGAGGGGCATTACACACAAAAATACACAGGAAAAAGTGGCATGTTTGGAGAATGGGTGTCAGAGATTGGGTGGGTAGGCACAGCCACTGCACGAGGTTATGGCAGCTGTGCTCTGCACAAAAACCCAGCAGTGGGGGTAGGTGGAAATCCAGCTGGCACTCCTCTCACCAAGACTTGCACACAGGCATGAAGCTGCATCTGCCCAGAGAAAGGGCTGTCTTTTTTAATTTGCACAAAAGTGTTACATGGTTTAGCTGAGATTCTGTGGAGAGGTAAATTGGGGTCAGATTTGAAGGACTTTATAAATTTTGGACCTGAGTCTTAAGAGCAGTGGGGGAGCCCTCCAGTGCTTTAGGCAGGAGAATGACAGATCAGTTATGTATTTTAGAAAGATCACTAATGAGACTGTGGAGGGTAAATTACATGAGGGTTGGTGAGATGGATGGAGAGATTCAGAGGAGAGACAAGGTGTGGGGTGGTGGTATAGACAGAAGTGATTGATGATTCATTGGGATTTTGATCACTGGAGGAGGTGGAAAGGATAAATACTTTGTCTAGGATATACATAGCCTTGAACAATGGGATTGATTGTGCTGTTTCCAGAAGTAGGAGAGCAGGTTGATTGGGAAAACATGGACTTCAGTTTTGGATGTGCTTGCATTTGAGGTATCTATGGTGCATCCAAACGGAGAAATGTGGATATGTGAGTCCACAGCTCAGGAAAAGATTGGGTTGAATTTACTTATTAGGTTGTTATCACAATATAGATGAAAAATTCACAGGACTAGATGAGATTACCCAGGGAAAGTGTGCAAAGTTAAAAGAGAAGTGGGCACAGAATGGAATCCTGAGAGACTCTAATGCTTGAAAGATGGATGAGAAAAAATTGCCTGAAAAGAATGAAAAATAGTTGCCAGTAGACTCTTTCTTTGGTCTAAGGGGGAAATCTCATTCCCCTTGCTAGTGAGTGGTTCAGGAGTGGTACTATGACTTGATTCTGTCTAATGAGACTCGAGGAGAGATCTGGCTCTCCAAGAGCCAGGGAGGGATAGAAAAATAAATACATCATGAAGAAAACAAGGGCTAAAGCAAAACTTAGCAAAAATCATAAATGGTCATGTATAAATTTATTTTAAAGGTTTTTTTTTTTTTTTTTTTTTAGACATATTCTCACTCTGTTGCCCGGGCTATAGTTAGTGCCGTGGCGTCAGCCTAGCTCACAGCAACCTCAACCTCCTGGGCTCAAGCAATCCTTCTGGCTCAGCCTCCCGAGTAGCTGGGACTACAGGCATGAGCCACCATGCCCGGCTAATTTTTTCTATAAATTTTTAGTTGG